>CM054951.1:3975891-4086513 GCA_029168755.2 Tillandsia fasciculata | reverse complement strand
TAACGGTTGCAATTTCCCTGCCGGGCGCTGGTGCTCGGCCTTCACATGTTGGCACACCAGGCAGTGTGCCCAAATTGCGTCACGTCTCCCTTCAAATTGGGCCACCAGAAGTTTGTTTGACGTCCTTGTACATCTTCGTTTTTCCCCCGGGATGCGCTGCATATGGGGCAGTATGCGCCTCCCGCAGAATCTCCTCCTTGAGCTCCGGTAGATCCGCACGCAGATTCGTCCCCGAAATCGTATCGTGGCCGTCGGAGTTCACCATGAAATCGCTCTCCTTGTCGGAGGTTATTCTACTCCGCACCAGCTGGAGCTGATTATCAGTCGATTGGCCTTCGAGAATCCTGTCCAGCCGAGTAGGTCTGACCACCAATGTCAGAAGTTGTGCGACTGTCCCCGCCGGTACTACCTCTAGTCTCAATCGCGAAAATTTCGCAATCAGACTATCCTGCTGAGTAATGGCGCTTACATCCGCTTCCACGGCCTGTCCTTTGCGACTCAGGGCGTCGGCCACCACGTTGGCCTTTCCCGGGTGATAGTGGATCGTTAGATCGTAATCCTTTAATAGCTCAAGCCACCGCCTTTGTCGCAGATTTAGCTCCCTTTGGGTGAAAAGGTACTTGAGACTCCTATGATCTGAGTACACATTGCAGTGTGCCCCATACAGGTAGTGTCTCCAAAGCTTGAGGACAAACACCACCGCTGCGAGTTCCAAATCGTGCACGGGGTAATTTCGCTCATACTCCTTGCGCTGCCTTGATGCATAGGCTATGACCTTTCCCCGTTGCATGAGTACTCCACCCAATCCATTTCGCGACGCATCGCAATATGCTTCGTAATCCTCCCCTGGCTCTGGCAGGGCGAGAATCGGGGCTCGCGTCAACCTATCCTTAAGCTCCTCGAAGCTCCTCTGGCACTTATCCGTCCAGATGAACTTTTCCCCCTTTCTCGTCAGACGGGTTAGGGGGGTGGCTATCTTGGAGAAGCCCTCCACGAAGCGCCGGTAATACCCGGCTAATCCCAGGAAGCTTCGAATTTCCGTCACTGTGGTCGGTCGGGGCCAGTCTGTCACCGAATCTATCTTCTTCGGATCCACCGCGACTCCAGCCGCCGAGATTACATGCCCCAAGAAACCGACCACTCGGAGCCAAAACTCACACTTTTGAGTTTGGCGTAGAGTTTCCGTTCCCGAAGGGTCTGGAGGACTGTGCGCAGATGTTCTTCATGTTCCTCGTCCGTACGCGAGTAGATGAGGATATCGTCGATGAAGACAACCACGAACAAGTCTAGAAAGGGTTTGAATACCCTGTTCATCATATCCATGAACACTGCCGGGGCATTTGTGAGCCCGAACGGCATTACCGTAAACTCGTAATGGCCATAACGAGTACGGAAAGCCGTTTTGGGGATGTCCTCCCCCTTGACCCGGACCTGATGATAGCCCGACTGCAGGTCAATTTTTGAGAACACCGTCGCCCCCCGTAACTGGTCAAAAAGGTCGTCGATCTTGGCAGGGGTACTTATTCTTGATAGTGACCTTGTTTATCTCCCGGTAGTCGATGCACAACCGGAGACTTCCGTCCTTCTTTCTCACAAACAGGACGGGCGCGCCCCAAGGTGACGCGCTTGGTCTGATGAAACCTTTGTCCAAAAGGTCCTCCAACTGTGTCTTGAGTTCCTTCAGCTCCGCAAAGGCCATCCTGTACGGTGCCTTGGTGATGGGCTTGGTGCCGGGGAGCAGTTCAATTGGGAAGTCAACCTCTCGTTCCGGCGGCATTCCGGGAAACTCCGCCGGAAATACATCCGGGAATTCCCTTACCACGGGACCGCTGAGCCTGGTCTGGGGAGCGGCCCCGAGCTACATGACAGCCCATCGGGTTCCCGGTTGCAAGGCATAGGGCGGAGCCTATTTATTCCTTGCATGGCCCTTAATGGGCCCCGAATACAGGGTTTTCCTAGGCTTCGAAACCCGCCCGCGCGCATTGGCCGGGGGAGGTTTCGCCTAATACTTAAGGTCCTAGTGAGGGGGAGAGAGAGAGGAAGTCTAACGAGGGTAGCTGGCTAAGGTGCAATCGGCTCTCTAAAGAAAAAATAAAAACTGAACAGTAATCACCTGCCGTCACTAAGTCTGGGACGTCGCGTCCTCTGCTGCAGTATCCCGGGGAACCCGTCCGCAGCCCCTGGGCCAGCGTCGTACGGCGTGCTGGGGGTGGGGCCTAACGTCTGAGGAGTCCGAGGAGTCTGAGGAGTCTGAGGGTTCCCGGTTGTCGGGCGGGTCCCTTGGCTGAATGGGAGCCGCGGCACTGTCTGGTTCCTTCTGCGGTGGTGGTGTAGGGGCGGCGGCAGCGGGCCTCTGAGGGCAGACGTCAAGAGTGTGATCCGGCAACCTGCACCGGTTGCAGTAATGGTACCTCCAAGTACACTCCGCTACCGGGTGCGCACCCTGGCAGATCACGCACGGCCCCTGAGGTGGTTTCGCGTCCCTCGCTGGAGCCGGTTCTTCCTTCCGCGCCCCCTCCGGTGGTCCCCCTCCTCGATCTTCTTGGGCGGGGCCCCTTGGGAACGGGTGTAGCAGTCCTCTCTGTCCTCCTCGTTCGCGGTGCCGGAGGCCTGGTGACCCCCGGTTTCCAAGGGCAGTCGTAACGGTTATGGCCCGGCCTGCCACACCGATAGCAATGATCGCGCCTCCACGGGCAATCCGTCACCTGGTGTGCTCCCACACATATGGGGCAAGGCCTCCCGAGCGGTCTGGGTCCTGCTCTCGTCGCCCTCGCGAAGTCGCCCTCTGTCCTCGGGCGCTTGTGTGCCGGGCCCTGTCGCAAGGGGTCCTCCGTCGGACCCGGATAGGCAAACCTCTGTCGTGCGCGCGCCTCGGCCAGTGCCTGCTCTGCTCGCAGGGCTAACATCACCGCCTCGTCGAAGGTGGGGAGCCCAGCTGGGGGCATTCCCCGATGGACGTCGTTCATGGCGCCCCGCTGGGTGTGGTCAACACCCTCAAAATCTCGAATCAGTAGGCCCAGGCGCTCCGTAAGGGTTAGCATTTGCCCCGCTATGTCTCGCAGCTGGTTTAGGAGTAAACGGTTGGCGGCAGCTGCGGAATTCATCCTGTCCGTCATGAAACAATTAGTGCTCGGCGGCCGAACCCTGGCCGTTGACTGCTGTAGACAGAGAAACCAGGTTATCTCAAACGTTATCATCCTAGTACCTTGTCCTATATTTATACCTATATTTCGTTCCCATCTCCCCGTACTCTCACGTACTACGCACCTATACCTTGGTTATCTCATGTCCCATTTGCTTGTGGCACCTTGCACTGTGGATGTAAATCCCATCTACTATGGTTGTGGTTGTATTTGCTCTGATACCATTTAATCTGTCACGCCCCCGGAGGTTTTTGAGTCATTTAAAGCGGAAAATTGCGTGTCTATATTTTTTTTTTCTTAATAAGGTGATATAAACCTCAACCCCGGTGCGTGCCAGACCGCCACATACACAAATTCACTCTGCCCACGGACAGAGTCTCCTTTGTGTATGCACGGCGTCTCATTTACAACATACAATTCATCACACATTAGTCACCAACCAACAACCATACCGTAGACATTCATCACCAATTAAAGCAAGTTTATAAAGCGGCGTCAGTGTTTGGAAAGGATAAAGACCCAGCGTTTGCAAAACCCGTGCCCACACGGCACTTCGTTTTGAGAAAACATTTTCGCAATCCTTTAATTTATCATGAAAACATGCCGCATAAAAGGAACGCCACTAAACGTATTAAAACATAAGAATACACCTCATCCACAGAGCTAATTAATACATGTTCACAACTAAAGCCATCCACAAGCAAATTAAGTATTTATACGAAAAAGGAAATGAGATATAATCATAATAACCAAGTGTCCGACTACGGTCCTCACGACGCAGCCCCACCGTCACCCCGGCTGACGCACCTAGTAGCAGTACCTGTCACGGAGTGGGTAACGTCAGTGACAAACAAAGTAGATGTCTAATAGTATCAAGGAAGGAAACGAACCGAATACACCGAGTACACCGTAACCTTTCGTTAAACCCCTGTGCATATTTTAAACTGGGCACCAACCCCAGATTATTTATAATTAAGCTGGGCACCAACCCCAGAGTACCTGTCGGGGAGACTAAAGTCCCCCCTCGTGCACAAACACCTTTTGATGCTTTTAACCTCTTCACGGGGCTAGTGCGGCCCCTATAGCTGCCGTGAAGGGGTCCTCACGGCTCCCACCCCTTTGTGAGGCACACGGGTCAAAAAGACCACTTTTCCGAAAAAGTACACCATGCGGTGGCCCGATCCGCCGGTGTACGTGCAGCATCCGAAACCGGATTGCCAAGATTGGCGTGTGGTGAGCACCGCGACCACAGCCGCTTAAATTGTTAGATAAAACATCGTTAAGCGAAAGGTTAAACTGTCCATCTACTTTGTTAGGTAAATTTAAGAGTACTTTAATGGCGATAAATGCACTTACTGCACTTGTTGCACTTATAGCAACCCTACCCACCTGGTTGGAGAGAAGACGGGTCACCCGAGCCCTCTGCACTCTCCCGCTGCGCACCTGGACCTATAAAAAGTCCGCACGGATACTAAGATCAGAATACATACTAACATATTGCAACAGAAATACCCCACTCTATTATGTACGAAGAGTCCGGCACCGTCCCGCTGTTCGGCGGGACACCCTTGCCTTGAGCGGCCGTCGCCGTCCGTCGGAGCCGCGCGCGGCGTGGCTCCGCGGACGGCGCCCGCATAGTGCCCGCGCGGCGTCCGCGCGGTGCCCGTACGGACACGGGCCCGCGCGGCGCCCGCGCGGGGCCCGCGCGGCGCCCGCGCGGGGCGCCCGCGCGCACCCCGCGCGGGTGCCCGCGCGGGTCCGCCCGCGCGGCACCCGCGCCGCCGCGGTGCCCGCGCGGGGCCGCCAGCGCGGCACCCCGCGCGGGTGCCTGCGCGGCGCCCGCGCGGCACCCTGCGCGGCGCCCCCCGCGCGGCGCCCGCGCGGGGCGCCCGCGCGGCGGCCGCGCGGTGTCCGCGCGGCGCCCGCGCGGGTGTGACCCGCGCGGCGCCGTCGCCGCTTGCGGCGGCGTCCGGTCGTCCGCGATTGTTTTCCCCCTCCCCGCGCGATGCCCTAGTGGCACCGCGCGTCTCCGCCGTCCGTTCCGTCCGTCTAGCACAATTACGACGACGGCGACGGTAACGGGGACGGCGGAGAAACTCAAGAAATTGACGAAAAGGCGACAGGAAAAATCCGGAAAAATTACTAAAAAATATTCTACTAACCGGAGATCGTCGGGAAGGTGTCCGGTCGTGTTTCTTGCCTTCGGGTCGGCGTTTGGGACGATCGGCTCCTTCTCTTTTCCTTCTCCTTCCTCCGGTTAGGGTTCCGTTCTCTCTTTTCTTTCCTTTTCCTCACCGGTTGGGGTTTCGGTACGCACGAAAGAGGAGGGTTTGAGGAGGCGGTGTTTTAAAGATAGGGTTTCGTTCGGTAAACGGGGGAATAAATAGATCTCATTATCTATTTATCCAATTTCACGCATACGCACCGTCAAAATCCTTTCGGATATTTTGACTCCGATTAATTAATTTATTAATTGATTAGTCCTTACCGATAACCCTATTACTTAATTATTTAATTAATATCCGATTTATCTTACACGTGCGTAACTAGGAAAACCCAAAACATCCTGTTTCTATTTCTCAAATAAATATCTGACTTACGAGATAAAATCTTCACCCTTTTAAATCCTGGCAACCGATTATTTAATCACCTTCATTAAATAATCATGGGGGATAAATTCCCACTTGGATTTAAATCAACGGTTATTTAAATTTCCAATTTTCAAATCCCGGTCACCGATTATTTAATCCCCTTCATTAAATAATCTTGGAAAGATAAATTTCCAAATTTAAGTATCTGGATTTTATCTCTTATCCAATCCGCGAGATAGAATCCCCCCTTTTATTCGTACGTAGGAGGATTTAAATTTCCGTCACCGGATAATTGATTAATTAATTAATTAATTATCCCCTACGAGATAACCCACCTCATCTCTAACGGGTGCAAGATATTTTTGCACGGTTTCCGAAGCGTGACTAATTACCGCGTCGCTAAGGATCCCGTTCCGGGAGATCCCGACATCGGATTTCGAATCCGATCGCACCGTCGGTCATCGTTTTTCGCGCTCTATCGCAGAAAAATACACACACCTTGTCCCGGCCGACTTTTGGAAATTAAATAATTTTATTTCGCTTAAGGCTTAAGCGATTACATGTGGGTTCAAAAATACCCCTAAGAGTCGGGTCACTACATTACTTCTTGAAGCTCAACGGCGAGGCTCGACAAGAAAAATTGGAAATGACGGAGACCATACGCCAACTGAAGGATGACTTAAAGAGATTTTCTTCTGGAAGGAGTAAGTTGGACAGACTTCTTGGTCTTGGTCAAAGAAATAAGTTCGGCCTCGGATACACTCAAACTGGAGACATTCCAAGTTCGAGTGGTACAGTATTTGTGCCTCAGTCGGTATCTCCTCCTCCGACACCGGAATTCACGACAAGCAACGACAACAAGCCTACTACATCCTCCTCGGAATCGACAAGAATCAAGGTATGTTTTCGTTGTGGCATTTCAGGGCACATAAGGAGAAATTGCAAGACGGAAGCCAAACGCACACCTCAAGCACCTCTTGCAATGACTACCAAAAGGGCTATTCCTCGAAAATCAACTGCAATTCATTCAAAGGAAAAGAGCCTTGGTAGTACACCGCTCAAGACGACATCATCAAGGAGCAGCATTTCTTCAAGCAAGACGCTCTCACCTAGGAGATCAACTTCACGACCATTACCGACGCACTCCAAAAAGGTTTGGGTGCGCAAAGGTGAAATTTTCCCGTCTTGCTACCAATGTTTCCTTGCATGCATATGATAGTTCGTCTTGGTACCTGGATAGCGGGTGTTCCCGTCATATGACCGGTGACAAAAACTGTTTTCAAACATTTGAGAAAAACTCCGGAGGACTTGTTGTTTTCGGAGATGGTCGGTCTTCCAAAATTGTTGGAAAGGGAACGGTAGCTATTCCAGATGGCCCGGTTCTAGATAATGTGTTATTTGTTCATGGCCTTAAGACTAACCTCATAAGCATAAGTCAACTTTGTGATAGTGGTTATTCAGTTAATTTTTCTTCTGATAAATGCACTGTAACTGACATGAACCATGCTTTCTTTTTAAAGGGGGTTAGATCAGAAAACAATTGTTATGTAGTTCCTCATAAGATTTCTGAAAAATGTAACCTAGCATCTTTGAAAAATGAAACACTTTGGCATGAAAGGTTAGGTCACATAAACTTTAAGGAACTTGCTAGAATTTCAAACAAAGATGTGGTCAAGGGGGTTCCGAAACTTTCTTTTGAACAAAACCTTGTGTGTGGCGGTTGCCAAAAGGAAAACAGTCTAGGACTGCACACAAGAACTTGAACCACATAGGTACAAAACGGCCTTTGGAACTTTTGCATATGGACTTAATGGGGCCAACTCGTCAACCATCTCTGGGAGGTAAATGGTATATTTTCTTATTGGTTGATGATTTTCTAGATATACTTGGGTAGCATTCTTAAAAGAAAAAGCTGATACCTTTGATTCTTTTCTCGAAATCTGCAATCGTATTATGATTGAAAAGAATGATAGGATTACTCGAGTTAGGAGTGATAGAGGTGGGGAATTCATAAATTCCAAATTCATTGATTTTTGCACTTCTAATGGCATTAAACATGAATTCTCCGCACCTTACACACCTCAACAAAATGGTGTAGTCGAGCGCAAAAACAGGGTCGTACAGGAAATGGCACGTGTTATGCTTCACAGCCGGAACTTACCTTTTTATTTTTGGGCTGAAGCGGTGAACACTGCTGTTTATGTTATTAATCGCGTGTATTTGCGCCCGGGGACATTGAATACACCATATGAACTTTGGTTTTGTAGAAAACCTAACATCAAATATTTTCGCATCTTTGGGAGTCGGTGTTTTATTTTACGTGATCGTGAGAATCTTGGAAAATTTGACTCTCGAAGTGACGAAGGGATTTTCTTAGGTTATTCTACAAACAGCAGAGCATATCGAGTTTTTAACTTAGAATCTAAGACGATCGTAGAATCGATAAATGTTAAGGTAGATGAAGCTTTTCACTTTGAATCTGAAAAATCTACCCTCGATATCTCTCTTGATGATGATACACCTGCTAATGCATCTTCTTCTAACAATTCTTTCGATAATAATGATGCATCTAACGGTTCTTCAAGTTTATCTGATGTGCAGGAATCATCTCGTGTACCTCCGTCTACTCCTCTACCTCAAACGTTACGCATCTCCAAGGATCACCCTGAATCGAACATCATTGGAGATCCACAAGAAGGAGTTAGAACACGGAGACAATTGGTTTGCGGATTTGCATGCTATGTATCTCAAATCGAACCAAGGAATGTTGATGAAGCTCTCCAAGATGACTACTGGATTAAAGCAATGCAGGAAGAGCTCCATCAATTCGAGCGAAACAAAGTCTGGGAATTAACGAAGCCTCCGAAGCAACACAATGTGATAGGTACCAAATGGATCTTCAAGAACAAGAAAAATGAAGAAGGTACTATCATCAGGAACAAAGCAAGGTTAGTTGCTCAAGGCTACTCTCAAGTAGAAGGTATAGACTTTGATGAAACTTTCGCCCCTGTAGCTAGACTCGAGTCCATTCGTATATTGTTTGCGATTGCTTGTCATTTTAAAATCAAATTATTTCAAATGGACGTTAAGAGCGCCTTTTTAAATGGGTTTTTAAATGAGGAAGTTTATGTGGCTCAACCGAAAGGTTTTGTGGATCATAAACTACCTAACCATGTTTTTCGTCTGAAAAAGGCTCTTTACGGTCTGAAACAAGCACCGCGAGCATGGTACGAAAGGTTGACAAAGCACCTTTTGGAAAAGGGCTACACTCGAGGGGGAGCTGACAGGACTCTCTTTGTGAAGCATTATCAAAACAATTTCATAGTTGCTCAAATCTATGTCGATGACATTGTTTTTGGCGCAACAAGAGATAATGATGCTTCTAAATTCGCGGAGACCATGGAAAGCGAATTTGAGATGTCCATGATGGGCGAATTGACTTATTTTCTTGGATTACAAGTTAAACAAAACGATGAAGGAATTCACTTGTGTCAATCCAAGTATGCACTGGAGTTGGTCAAAAAGTTTGATCTTGAAAATTCTAAGGATTTTCCGACTCCAATGGGAACTAGCCATAAGGGACTTGGAAGTGAATCACAAAGTGAGAATGTAGACGAGAAACTGTATCGCAGTATGATTGGAAGTCTACTATATCTCACGGCTAGTCGCCCGGATATATCCTTCAGTGTTGGGATTTGTGCGAGATATCAATCAGCACCGAAGGAGGTTCACCTGAAAGCGGTGAAACGGATCATCCGATATATCAAAGGTACAATCAATTTCGGAATTTGGTATCCTATGGGAACGACTTTGGATATTGTTGGATACTCAGATGCCGATTGGGCTGGATCAGTGGATGACCGGAAAAGCACGAGTGGTGCATGCTTCTATCTTGGCCACTGCCTTGTTGCATGGCACAGTAAAAAGCAGAACTGCATAGCACTCTCGACTGCCGAAGCGGAGTACATTTCTGCAGGAAGTTGTTCAACCCAATTGATTTGGATGAAAAGCGTGTTGAGCGATTTCCGGATTTCAACATCTTCGGTAACCATTTTATGTGACAACACTAGTGCTATTAACATTTCTAAAAACCCTGTGTTGCACTCTAGAACAAAACATATTGAACTTAGATATCATTTTCTTAGAGAGCTAGTTGAATCAAACATTCTTCAACTGTCATATATTTCAACTGAGGATCAATTAGCTGATATCTTAACAAAACCTTTGGATCAAAAACGTTTTATTCACTTGCGTAAAGCAATTGGCATGCTTTCCTTGAAATAACCTTTTTGAAACCTTTGCTTAGGTTAGGTTTTGTTTTTGTTTTTGTTTTGTTTTGTTCTTTATCTATGTTTTGTACATAGGACATTAATTGAGCATAAATCATAATTGACTTTAATTGCATCCTTTTATGCATTTAGAAATTTATTATGCTTTTGATGTCATAATATTTCAATGTTGCAATGATCATTTACGTTAATTAAACCATCTTTTAAGTGATCAAAGTCAATTTCTCTCTCAATGATCTCTTGGTATAGTCATTATCATATTTGATTGCTTAGTCGAGTATGAATTCGAGATCAATGGTTTGGTTGAATACCTTATATATTAAATAATTGATAGCCAATTGAGGGGGAGTCAATGAAATGTAAAATGCTCAAAAGATGTGGAAAGAGTTACATCCCAATGAGGAGTGTGAAAACTACCACCACATGGAGAAAATAAAAAAAAAAATATACTCCATGAATGAAAAGCAAATTTTTGTTTTGAAAATTGTTGATGAAATTCATATTGAAATACTTGACTCAGTCGTATTTCATGGTTGGTATAAGGTGGGATTTTTAGTAAAAGATGCTCAAAGGGCCACTCCTTCAACAGATTGTCTAGATATATTATCTAACTTATCTGGGATTTCAAACATCTATTGATCTTGGTATTTCATTTTCTTTACTAAAATTGATGATTTGATAAAGGCATTACACATAAGATCAGGATAGATGTAATTGAAGTTGTTCAACTTTAAGTGTTTTAACTTTCGTAAATTTTCGTTTCATTTTTGGGTATTTTTGATAGATTTTGCATAATCTATTTCTTGTTGTATGAAACGATGTCTTTTGTTTAAAGTTGACATGGTAAAGTGCTTACATACTTTTTCTGGATTTTATGGAATTTTTCTGAATTTTTCTGAAGAAAAAGTTGAAGCCGATCCGGATCGGGGTAAGTGATCCGGATCCCGAACGCAGGAATCTTCCTGCGGGTAGCCGATCCGGATCACATTCTCGATCCGATCCGGATCACGGCAAGGGTTTTTATAAGAACAAAGAGGATTTGATTTCTTTTACCCTAATCTTTTGTTCTAAAATCTCTAGAGCTTCTCTCTCTAGATTTCTTGCATTTTGGAGCCTCCAAACTCAAAGTTCTTCGGATTCAAGTAAGTTTTATTGATCAAAACTCGGTTTTTACAGTTTTTCATCAAACGTGTGTTGAAATCTTGAAACTTTTTCGTTTGTGGATGGTTTTTGATCAAATTTCTTTTGGGATAAGAACTCTGGGTCAATTAGTTTTGCTTTTATGCTGGGTTTTCTCAAGATAAACGAGTTTTTAGGCTTCGATTTCTAAAAATTCTGGTTTAGGGCATAAAAGAGGAATTTTTGAAAATCATGGAATTGATCTATTTTTAAAATTCTTTTTGGAAAACTAATTTGATTCTTGGCTTCTCTACATGATTATGATTGTCTAGGTACAATTTTTCAAATTTTTCAAAATTGACGATTTTTCATGTGTTCTTGAGTTGGTTCTGCACAGGACACTTTCTCAAACTCAAAGCACTCACACCAATGGCACTCTCCTGGTTAATCCTGCTACTGGTCACGATGGTGCACACGAGCACATCCGTTAAAGAAGAACCGGGTGTTTCAACTCAAGACAAAACGAACGAAGCCAAGGAGGACAGCTCGGATTACGATGAGGAAGAATGGGACGAATTCTTCAAAGATGTTCAACGAAAAATTGATGAGGAGGACAGGAAATTTACCAAAGGAAAAAGATTAATGAAATCTGCCTCAACAACCAAACAGTATACGAGAAGGAAAAATGTCCAAAGAAGTGCGAGTCAGCATAGTGGGCCTCTCACCAGAGCACGCTCACTTTCTGGAATTCTGCAAACTGAATCTCCATGGGTTTCGGGACTGGATGCACCATCTGCATCTACACAGCATCCATCACACTCAAAGACACGGACAACTGACACAGAGACTTTGGAATCGATTCGTCAGGAACAACAAAGACTCTCTGCTGTACAAGAGAGAATATCGAAAGAATTTCAGCAGATTTCCTCTGAACACAAGAAGATCAAGAAAAAGTACTCAAATATTAAGAATTTGCTTAAAGGGATTTTGAGCAAGCTGAGTTGTACTAGTTCAGATTCTTCAGACTGAGCAGCACCTTCTGTTCACTTTTTCTATGATCTTACTCTCTTGCAGTTCGCAGTTCTTGGTTCTTAGTTTTCAGGACTTAGTTTTTCTTCTTACTTTTAGTTTAGTTCTCAGTTTGTGCATATTAATAGAACTTTTTTTTACTCTCCTTACATATTGTAGCTCTTGCTACGTTTTGGCTTTGTTTTGTGACAAAAAGGGGGAGAGAGTTAGAGAGAACTTTGAACAATGAACAATGATTGTGAATATCAACCTTGTGAATATCAAGGTAAGTATGACTTCAACTCAACTTTGGTTTTTCTTTGTGATTTGTGACATGCCTCTATACTAACTATTCGACTAACTATTTGGGCATGTAATATGACTAACAAGTTGATGTTGGACTAACATACTTTGACATTTGGTTTTCGACTGCTTAGAAGATATGTTGGTTTTAACTATGATTCTCTTACATATCTGAATTTTTCAAATGTCATGATGAGAATAAACTCTATCTCTGTATTTGTTTTGTATGTTTCAATTCTTGAGGTATCTAACGATTTTGTTTGTCAAGAATGATTTCTGTGTGCAGAGATTACAGATGTCTAAGTCTAGAGTCTGTTCTAGGAGTTTATCTCATGTTTTTAATTTCTGGATCTCTTTTGTAAATTTTTGTTGTATGGTGATAGCAACAAAAATATCTTTTTGAATTTTCTTTTGTGGATTTGTGTTTTGTCACGAAACCGCCAAAGGGGGAGATTGTTACGGAATTTGAGTTGGCGTATTTCGTGAATGTATTAAGTCTTGAAGATTGAAGATGAAGAAACTTTGGATCGTATACCTCAATCTCAAGAAAGAAGAATTCAAAAGGATCAGGTACGTTTAACTAAAGAATTTTGATGATCCGAATACTTCTTATAGTGTAGAAACACCTGGAAGAGGTTTTAATTGCTTAAACATCAAAAACTGGACATGGGACATGTTCAGGATCCGGATCGTGCTCGGCAATCCGGATCCCGAAGGGTGTTGGTTCATACACTGGTTCAATCCGGATCGCAGCATCCTCTGATCCGGATCCCGAACACTAGTTTTACCTGTTGCTTCCTCGATCCGGATCAGGAATTGCAATCCGGATCCCGAACATGATGTTTTGGTAAAACTGTATGAACGATCCGGATCGGGGACTACGATCCGGATCCCGAACAAGCAATTTTCTGGAAACCGTCTTTTGTGCTTCTGCAATCCGGATCGCCAAATCCAATCCGGATCGCCGTCGGTAAATCTTTCCAGAAAAGGCTGTTTTTGATCCGTATATTCTTCCTAGGGTTTCTAACCTATAAATAGGCCCTGTATTCATTTCTAGGGCATCCGCTATTACAGAAGAAAATAGCCGAAAAGAAAAAATCCACATATATAGAGAAGAAAGGAAATCAATAGATTTATTCTATGTTTCTTCATCTATATTGATTGATTTGATTCTAGGTTTTCCATACTCACATTTTGAGTAGAATCAAATCAATGAATACTTAGATGGTATTTCCGATCTATCTTTAATCTAAGTATTCGGCGGATCATCACCACCCAAACAAACAACGATTTACCCCAAAATCGGCGCGTGGACTCGCGTGGCCTTGTGGATTCAAGGTGCAACCGCTCTCGTGGATTCGGAGCGAGGTACGTTCGTGGATTCGAAGCGTGCCACTGGGTGAAGACCGTGGATTCGGTCGGACGTCGTGGACTCGACGTTGGACGCTGTGGATTCAGCGTTGGGCGCGGATCGTGGATTCGAGAAGCGTCGTGGAGCGAGCGGGAAGATCTACTAGGAGCGTATGGTAAAAGGTTGAGTCGTCTGTGAGTACGTTATATCACCTTGTACGTGTGTTAATTCTAGTGGATTTCGCCGTGTTATCGGTCCCGTGGTTTTTTACTCCGGTTTGGAGTTTTTCCACGTAAAAATCTTGCGTGTTCTTTTATTTTTCCGCATTGGGTTTATTGCGCAATGATTTTTTGAGTGTTTATTGTTTACACCTATTCACCCCCCTCTAGGTGTTTTTTCCCCTATTTAGATCCAATTACTTATAACCCAACAAGATTTGTTTTAAATATTACACCTATTCACCCCCCTCTAGGTGTTTGATAGTACCTATTTAGATCTTTGGGGATCAAAAACCAACAATTGGTATCAGAGCGGGTTTTAGGTTTATCTATCATGTCGGGTGAAAGAGGTAATATTTTTAGACCTCCTCTTTTTGATGGTACCAATTATGCATATTGGAAAGTGCGGATGAGAGCTTTTCTCATCTCAATTGATGAGCGTGTTTGGTAAACCGTGGAATACGGTTGGGTGCATCCGCTTGAGGAAGTAGGAAATTCTACTACCCAAAAACCTCGCTCGAGATGGTCTAAAGAGAAAATCGAAAAATCTTCTTACAATGGGAAAGGTATGAACGCTTTATATAATTCTCTTTCCTCGATTGAGTTTACACAAATTTCTGCGTGTGAAACCGCGAAGGAAATTTGGGATATTCTCAAAATTACACATGAGGGTACTAATCTTGTAAAAATTCAAAAGCTCCAGATGCTTACAAGTCAATTTGACTCTATCATATGGAAGAGCATGAATTGTGTTGGGTTATACTAATATAATGGATCTAAATAGGGGAAAAATCACCTAGAGGGGGGGTGAATAGGTGTAAACAATAAACACACCAAATCGTTGTGTAAAAATAACCCAATGCGGAAAATAAATAACACGCAAGATTTTACGTGGAAAACTCCAATCCAGGAGTAAAAAACCACGGGACCGATCACACGGTGAAATCTACTAAGATTAAAACACGTACAAGGTGATATAACGCACACACACGACTCAACCTTTTCCATACGCTCCGAGTAGATCTTCACCGCTCGCTCCACAGCGCACCTCGAATCCACGAAGGCGTCCAACGCCGAATCCACGGCGTGTCACGTCGAATCCACGACGCCAGACCGAATCCACGGTCTCACCCAAGTAGCACGTCTCGAATCCACGAGCGCACCTCGTCTCGAATCCACGAAACGGTAACACCTTGAGTCCACAAGGCCACGCGAATCCACGCGCCGATTTCTTGGGAAAATCGTTGTTTTGTTGGTGATGATATTTTGAATACTTAGATCATCATAGATAGACAAGGAAGCACCCTCTAAGTATTCATCGATTTGATTCTTTCGAAAATATAGATTTTGAAAACCCTAGAATCAAACCGATCAATAGAGAAAGAAAACTTAAAATAAAGAGGTGTTTACCTTTTCTTCTCTATGTGGATTCTTACCTTTGATCCCCCTTGGGATAACCCTAAAAGATGATATTAGGATCTATTTATAGGCTAGAAACTTTTTGGAAAGAGATAAGAATCAAAAACTAACCTTATCTGGAATTTTTCAGGACGGCGACCCAGATCGGATTTACTGCGATCCGGATCGTCGTAACGTGATAGACAATTCCAGAAAACCAAGGGTTCGGGATCCGGATTGCAAAGCCCGATCCGGATCGTACATACAATTCAGCAAAATTCCATGTTCGGGATCCGGATCGGAATGGCCTTTGATCCGGATTGGATTTGCCAATGAACAACCACCCTTCGGGATCCGGATTGGATTGTCTGATCCGGATCCTGAACATGTCCCATGTCCAGTTTTTGATTCTTTGGCCATAGAAAATATTCCAAAGTGTTTCTAAACTATAAGAAGTATTCGGATCATCAAAAATCTTTAGTTAAACGTACCTGATCCTTTTGAATTCTTCTTTCTTGAGATTGAGGTATATGATCCAAACTCCTTCATCTTCAATCTTCAAGACTTAATCCTTTTCACGAAATACGCCAACACAAAAATCCTTAACAATCTCCCCCTTTGGCGGTTTCGTGACAAAACACACAATCCACAAAAGAAAAACAAAATGACGATTTTTGTTGCTATCACCATACAACAAAAATACGCATGAACGATCCAAATAATTGTAAATACAAGAGATTCACTCCTAAAACAAACTCTAGACTTAGACGCAACTAGGAGTGATCAAATCTTGTACTCTCTGCAAAAGAAACAATTCTTGACAACAAAAAGATCATTAATACCTCAAGAATTTAATCGTTAAACAGCTAGAGAGTTATACATTTAATATGACATTAGGTATCAGATATGCATAAAAGTAGGCAATCAAAATATCACATATCTTTATCCATCTTCAAGGTTAGTTCCAACCATAATGTCAAAGTACGGAGTTCAAAAACATGAAGTTCAAATGTCCAAACCTTTTGTATGACCTATCACAAAACTTGTTAGAAGTTACGACGCAAAATAGTCAGTAGAATGGTTAGTGTTAAACTTCAAGTTTCAAGTTATCAGGTCATGTTCGTTCTTTTCTTTCTCCCCCTTTTTCCAAACGATCTATTGGCTCGTTCTTTTCTCCTTCTCTCCCCCTTTTTGTCACAAAAACTAGCCAAAAATATAAGAGAGAAAAACGTGCAAAGAGTTCAAACGAAAAACAAATTTTTGTCAGAAAAGAAACTAAAGTCAATTTCATCAAAAATCAATCTGAACCGGTATCGTTGTCATCGAAGTTGCTGCATCCGAGTTTTGCAAAAATCTTCTTGACCAACTTCGACAGTGCATTGTACTTCTTCGTCAAGACCACTTGTGTTGTACTAATCCGTTGCAGGTCAAGAGAAATCTGATCTTGTTTAATTGAAATTCGCTCCTGCTCAGATGATAGTCTTTGTTGTTCCCGAAGAGCTTCAACATTCACATGTCTCTCACCGATACAATCTCAGTTTTCAAAATCTTTCATCCTTTCAGAGTTTATATGAACAAACTCTTGCTACGGTGGCTCACAGCAAGTGGCTCCTCATCCTTTTTTTTTTTCATCTCCCCCTATGTTGAGCATTTCTTTTTTTCCATCATCTCTGTTCTCCATGTTCTCCATGTTCTCCATGTTCTCCCCCTGTCTGAGCATCTACGTTCTCCCCCTTAGTCATTCAATCATAATTTTCTGTTCTCCCCCTTTTTCCTTTCGAGCTCTCTTTAATTCATTGGGCATCCTCGTGCTGACCAATGCGGTGATGAATATGATTGTCCACTCAAGAGTCATTGTTATAGAGTATTTGAAAATAGCACCTGTGAGCAAAAACTCAAAGAACATGAAAATTGTTTAAATTTCAAAATTTTGAAAATCTTGCCCAAACAATCCTTAACATGTGTAGAGGCTAGGAATCAAGACACTTTTGCAAAAAGAATTTTAAAAATAGATCAATTGCATGATTTTCAAAAATTCCTATTATATGCCCTAAAACCGAATTTTCAGAAATCGAAGCCCAAAATTCGTTAATCAGGAGAAAACCCAGCATATTATCTGTTGGAGTTATAGGGCAGCGGAAACTTACAAACTGGATAGCCAACGTATCCAGGAACCGAAATTGGATCAGGATGCTTGTTTTACCAGCCTTCTTGGATCGTCCTTGTCTTCTTGGTGATTCTTGACTCTCCACGAATCTCCTGGTTGCAGACCGGATGCGCAGATCGGATCGGATGCGAAGAGGGCTACCAGAGTCCTCTTCTATATCCACACTCCAAAACCCGGGAACGAAGGTGGAAACCCAGAGAGAACGTAGAGAGAGAATGAGGAAGAAGAAAATCCTTTTTCTTCTTGTGTATCGTATATCGTATATATCAACGTATGAGGGAAGGGGTTCTATTTATCGATTATTAGGACTCCTTAGGATATTCTCTTACTCACGTAGAGATAAACAGAATATGGTTAGGATATGGGTTAAGATATGTTTCTTAACCTATAAGAAACATATCCTTATCTTTAACCCATAAGGATATGCATGTGTTGTATCTTGTGTAGATTTAAATGCTTGTGTAGCTTTTAATAATCGATAAGCTACACAAGCATTTAAATCTACACAAGATACAACACATGCATATCCTTATGGGTTAAAGATAAGGATATGTTTCTTATAGGTTAAGAAACATATCTTAACCCATATCCTAACCATATTCTGTTTATCTCTACGTGAGTAAGAGAATATCCTAAGGAGTCCTAATAATCGATAAATAGAACCCCTTCCCTCATACGATGATATATACGATATACGATACACAAGAAGAAAAAGGATTTTCTTCTTCCTCATTCTTTCTCTACGTTCTCTCTGGGTTTCCACCTTCGTTCCCGGGGTTTTGGAGTGTGGACATAGAAGAGGACTCTGGTAGCCCTCTTCGCATCCGATCCGATCTGCGCATCCGGTCTGCAACCAGGAGATTCGTGGAGAGTCAAGAATCACCAAGAAGACAAGGACGATCCAAGAAGGCTGGTAAAACAAGCATCCTGATCCAATTTCGGTTCCTGGATACGTTGGCTATCCAGTTTGTAAGTTTTCGCTGTCCCATAAAACCAACATAATCAAAACTAATCTTTCCAGAGTTCTTATTTCAAAAGAAATTTGACAAAAAACCATTCACAAACGAAAAAGTTCCATGATTGCAACTCACGTTTTGAGCAAACAAGAAAAAACAATAAAAAATCGAGATTTTGATCAATAAAACTTACTCGGAATCGAAGAACTTGAGTTAGGAAGGCTCCAAGATGGAAGATTTCTAGAGAGAGAAGCTCTGGAGTCGTAAGAACAAAAGATTGCAATAAAAGAAATCAAAACCCCTTTTGTTCAATTAAAACCCTAGCCGTGATCCGGATCGGATCAAGATTTTGATCCGGATCGGCTACCCGCAGGAAAAAGCCTGCGTTCGGGATCCGGATCAACTTGTCCGATCCGGATCGGCTCCAACTTTTTCTTCAGAAAAATTTAGAAAAATTCTATAAAATCCAGAAAAAGTATGTAAGCACATTTGCACATCAACTTTAAACAAAATCATCGTTTCATGTCTAAAGAAATAGATTATGCTAAATCTATCAATAACATTCAAATAATGACACGAAAATTTATAAAAATTAAAACCTTTAAAGTTGATCAAGTTCAAACACATCCATCATGATCTTATGAGTAAGGCGTTTATCAAATCATTAATATGGTAAAGAAAATGAAGTACCAAGATCAATAGATGTTTGAAATCCCAAATAAATTATATAATGTATCTAGTCAATCTGTTGAAGAGAGTGGCTCTTTGAGCATCTTTCATAAAAAAAAAAACCCACCTTATACCAACCTTGAAATTTGACAAAGTCAAGTATTTCAAATATGCATTATATTTAATCAAAATTGACGAAACCATGCTTGGTATTCATGTGGTAGCTGCACACAGTACTCGGACGACCGAGGTGGTAGCTCTTTCCCCATGTGGTGGTAGTTTTCACACTCCTCATTGGGATGTAACTCTTTCCACATCTTTTGAGCATTTTACTTTTCCTTTGACTCCCCCTCAATTGGCTATCAATTATTTAAAATATAAAGTATTCAACCAAGGATTGATCTCGAATTCATACTCGACTAAATTGTCAAATAAGATAAAAATAATACCAAGAGATCATTGAGAGAGAAATTGACTTTGATCAAATAAAAATGGTTTAATTTAAATAAATGATCATTGCATCAACTGAATTATTATGATATCCAAATCATAATAAATTTCTAAAAATATGAAAGGATGCAAGTAAAGTCAATATAACACATGCTCAATTAATGTTCTATGTCTAAGCATAAATAAAGAACAAAAACACAAAACAAAACCTAACCTAAGCAAAAGTTTCAAAAAGAGGTTATTTCAAGGAAAGCATTTCAATTGCTTTACGCAAATGAATAAATCGTTTTTGATCCAAAGGTTTTGTCAAAATATCAGCTAATTGATCTTCAGTTGAAATATAAGAAATTTGTAAAAACTTGATTCAACTAGCTATCTAGGAAAATGATATCTCAATTCAATGTGTTTGTTCCAGAGTGCAACACAGGGTTTTTAGAAAAATTAATAGCACATGTGTTGTCACACAACATAGTTACCGATGTCGTAGGGATGCGAAAATCATTCAATACATTTTTCTTTGATTTCCTCAATGACTTCGGCTTAGGGGGTGTCCTACCATCTGTCTTAACACTTGGAAGATATTTCTTTGTTTCCCGAGTCGTGTTCTTGATGGTAGTAGTTGCGAGTATTGCTTGATTTACTCGTTTTGCTCCATACTTGCAATTTGGTCTTATGTGCCCTACAAAACCACAATAATGACATACCTTGGTAAAAATTGAACCTGAAGAAGATGAGGTAGGGTTGTCAACGTTGGCTGCAATGATTTCCGTCGGAGAAGGAGCAACCGACTGGGGCACAAAACTTGTCTTGCTCGAACTTGGTTCCTCACAAGTTCGGCCATATCCGTGGCCTAAATGATTAGTATGACCAAGACCAAGAAGGCGATCCAACTTACTTTGTCCTGAAGAAAATCTATGCAAATCCTTTTAAAGTTGGAAAAGGGTCTCCGTCATCTCAAAATTTCCTTGTCGTGCCTCGGAATAGAGCTTTGAGAAGAGATTAGCTTTATCCACCAATTTTTCAAGTTCCTTCTCAAAATGCTCGTTCATCTCTTGAAGGAAAGTATTATTCTCAACCGAGTTATTCCTTTCCACTTCAAGAGCCCTTGAGAGAGAGGTTGCTCTATTAGGTTGTTCCTCGAGTTCCAACAACCTTCTCCTCAAGTTTTTATTTTGCTTCGCCAATTTCTTTGAGTTCCGTAGAAGTAGTTGGTAGGCGTGAGCAAAGTCTTCACCTTCGGAATCGCTTGGTTCATCATCCGTTGTCGTTTGATCATCCTGGGAAGAAATAGACAACGAACCAGATGCAATCAATGAAATACACACGAAGGGTGAAGTCGTGGATGCGAAGAATGTGATGGCATTTGTATCCTCATCACTAGAAGATGACTTGTCCATAGAAGAAGAGTCATCCCACGTGATGGCTTGCGTAGCCTTCTTCTTTGGTGGATTCTTGCTGGGACATCTTTGTTACGGAATTTGAGTTGCCGTATTTCGTGAAAGTATTGAGTCTTGAAGATTGAAGATGAAGAAACTTTGGATCATATACCTCAATCTCAAGAAAGAAGAATTCAAAAGGATCAGGTACGTTTAACTAAAGATTTCTGATGATCCGAATACTTCTTGTAGTGTAGAAACACCTGGAAGAATGTTTTATTGCATAAACATCAAAAACTGGACATGGGACATGTTCAGGATCCGGATCGGGCTTGCAATCCGGATCCCGAAGGGTGTTCGTTCATACACTGGTTCAATCCGGATCGCAGCATTTCATGATCCGGATCCCGAACACTGGTTTTACCTTTTACTTGCACGATCCGGATCAGGAATGCAATCCGGATCCCGAACGTGATGTTTGGTGAAACTGTATGAACGATCCGGATCGGGGACTACGATCCGGATCCCGAACTTGCATTTTTCTGGAAATCGTCTTTCTTGCTTCTGCGATCCGGATCGTGCAATTCCAATCCGGATCGCCGTCGTAAAATTTCCAGAAAAGGCAGTTTTTGATCCTTATCTTCTTCCAATGGTTTCTAACCTATAAATAGACCCTTTATTTTTTTTCTAGGGTAATCGAATAGAGCCGTCATAATCAAATATCATTTTATACGGCCAAAGATCCACATATAGAGAAGAAAGGAAATCAATAGATTTATTCTATGTTTCTTCATCTATATTGATTGATTTGATTCTAGGTTTTTCATACTCACATTTTGAGTAGAATCAAATCAATGAATACTTAGATGGTATTTCCGATCTATTTCTAATCTAAGTATTCGGCGGATCATCACCACCCAAAAAACAACGATTTACCCCAAAATCGGCGCGTGGACTCGCGTGGCCTTGTGGATTCAAGGTGCAACCGCTCTCGTGGATTCGGAGCGAGGTACGTTCGTGGATTCGAAGCGTACTATTGGGTGAAGACCGTGGATTCGGTCGGACGTCGTGGACTCGACGTTGGACGCTGTGGATTCAGCGTTGGGCGCGGATCGTGGATTCGAGAAGCGTCGTGGAGCGAGCGGAGAAGATCTACTAGGAGCGTATGGTAAGAGGTTGAGTCGTCTGTGAGTACGTTATATCACCTTGTACGTGTGTTAATTCTAGTGGATTTCGCCGTGTTATCGGTCCCGTGGTTTTTTACTCCGGTTTGGAGTTTTTCCACGTAAAAATCTTGCGTGTTCTTTTATTTTTCCGCATTGGGTTTTATTGCGCAATGATTTTTTGAGTGTTTATTGTTTACACCTATTCACCCCCCTCTAGGTGTTTTTTCCCTATTTAGATCCATATTAGTATAACCCAACAAGTGGTATCAGAGCGGGAATAGGGTTGTAAACAATGGTTGAAGGTGGAAACATCAATCGACCCCCTTTCTTTGATGGAACAAATTATGCGTACTGGAAAGTACGGATGAAAGCCTTTTTAATTTCCATCGACGAAAGGGTGTGGCAATCAATTGAATTAGGATGGTCTAATCCAACTGAAATTATAGATGATGTTCGCACCTTAAAACCTAGGTCGAAATGGACCAAGGAAGAGATAGATTCTCTTCTTACAATGGCAAAGGAATTAATGCTCTATTTAATGCTTTGTCACAAACAGAGTTCTCTCGCGTCTCGGCATGTGAGACTGCGAAAGAAATCTGGGATGTTCTTCAAGTTACGCATGAGGGAACTAACCTTGTGAAGATTCAGAAACTGCAAATGCTTACGAGCAAGTTTGACTCTATCTCTATGGCAGAGAATGAATCTTTCACTGACTATTACACACGATTGCAAGACATCGTAAACTCATGTGCTAACTTGGGAGAGAAGATTCCAGAATTTAAAGTTATAAGAAAAATTTTAAGAACTCTTCCTGAACGATTTCGCCCGAAGGTCGCAGCCATTGAAACAATTAAACACCCGGACGAAATGCGTGTAGAAGAATTAGTTGGTGCATTACAAACTTATGAAATGACATTTCCTACTAACTATTCTTCTGGAAAAGCATCCTCTTCTAAGTCTTCAGGTTACGCATTGAAATCAACAAAGAAGAAGACGCGGATTCATCCTCCTCGGACGATGACGAGAACCTTTCTATGGAGGACTTTGAGAAGCAGCTCGCTCTCTTGACAAGGAAGTTTCGCCGCAACTTTCGAAGGGGTAATCCAAGCAAAACTCCATCCTTCGGAAAGTCGAAGAAAGGCAAGGGTTCTTCAACTTACAAGTCAAGAAAGCAAGAGAACTTCTCAAAGGATAAGAAAAGTTCAGAGGGACAAGTACAGTGCTTCAAATGTCGAGGCTACGGCCACATTGCAACGGAGTGTCCCAACAAGAATCCGGCAAAGAAGAAGGCGATGCAAGTCGTCACTTGGGATGACAACTCAACGTCAAATGAGTCATCGTCAAGTGATGAAGAAGACAACGCGACAGCTTTCCACGCGTCCACCTCTTCACCCTTCATGTGCTTAATGGCAAGTACATCCGACTCACTGTCCAACTCCACTGTTGAAAAGATTGCAACGGACGATGAATCAGATGATTCGGAAGGTGAAGATTTTGCTCTAGCCTACCACAGACTTTTGAGGGATTCAAAGAAACTGGCTAAGCAAAACAAGGGGTTGAAAGGGAGATTGCAGGATCTCGAAGAAGAAGTAAAAAGGGTAACCTCTCTCTCAACCGATCTTGAAGTGGAAAGGGATAATCTGATTAAAACAAATGTTTCCCTTCAAGAGTCCAATGAGCAACTCGAGAAGAATTATGTGGATATGGTGAACAAAGCGAATTACTTCTTGAAGCTCAACGGCGAGGCTCGACAGGAAAATTGGAAATGACGGAGACCATACGCCAACTGAAGGATGACTTAAAGAGATTTTCTTCAGGAAGGAGTAAGTTGGACAGGCTTCTTGGTCTTGGTCAATCAAATAAGTTCGGCCTCGGATACACTCAAACTGGAGACATTCCAAGTTCGAGTGGGACAGTTTTTGTGCCTCAGTCGGTACCTCCTCCTCCGACACTGGATTTCACGACAAGCAACGACAACAAGCCTACTTCATCCTTCACGGGATCGTCAAGACCTAAGGTATGTTTTCGTTGTGGCGTTTCAGGGCACATAAGAAGAAATTGCAAGACGGGAGCCAAACGCACACCTCAAGCACCTCTTGCAATGACTACCAAAAAGGTGATTCCTCAGAAATCAAGTGCAAATCATTTGAAGGAAAAGAGCCTTGGTAGTACGCCGCGTAAGACGACATCATCAAGGAGCAGTAATTCTTCAAGCAAGACGCTTTCACCTAGGAGATCAACTTCACGATCATTACCGACGCACTCCAAAAAGGTTTGGGTGCGCAAAGGTGAAATCTTCCCTTGTCTTGTTACTAATGTTTCCTTGCATGCATATGATAGTTCGTCTTGGTATCTGGATAGCGGGTGTTCCCGTCACATGACCGGTGACAAAAACTGTTTTCAAACATTTGAGAAAAACTCCGGAGGACTTGTTGTTTTCGGAGATGGTCGGTCTTCCAAAATTGTTGGAAAGGGAACGGTAGCTATTCCAGATGGCCCGGTTCTAAATAATGTGTTATTTGTTCATGGCCTTAAGACTAACCTCATAAGCATAAGTCAACTTTGTGATAGTGGTTATTCAGTTAATTTTTCATCTGATAAATGTACTGTAACTGACGAGAACCATGCTTTCTTTTTAAAAGGGGTTAGATCAGAAAACAATTGTTATGTAGTTCCTCATAAGATTTCTGAAAAATGTAACCTAGCATCTTTGAAAAATGAAACACTTTGGCATGAAAGGCTAGGTCACATAAACTTTAAGGAACTTGCTAGAATTTCGAACAAAGATGTGGTCAAGGGGGTTCCAAAACTTTCTTTTGAACAAAACATTGTGTGTGGCGGTTGCCAAAAAGGAAAACAGTCTAGGACTGCACACAAGAACTTGAACCACATAGGTACAAAACGGCCTTTGGAACTTTTGCATATGGACTTAATGGGGCCAACTCGTCAACCATCTCTGGGAGGTAAATGGTATATTTTCTTATTGGTTGATGATTTTTCTAGATATACTTGGGTAGCATTTTTAAAAGAAAAAGCTGATACCTTTGATTCTTTTCTCGAAATCTGCAATCGTATTATGACTGAAAAGAATGATAGGATTACTCGAGTTAGAAGTGATAGAGGTGGGGAATTCATAAATTCCAAATTCATTGATTTTTGCATTTCTAACGGCATTAAACATGAATTCTCTGCACCTTATACACCTCAACAAAATGGTGTAGTCGAGCGCAAAAACAGGGTCGTACAGGAAATGGCACGTGTTATGCTTCACAGCCGGAACTTACCTTTTTATTTTTGGGCTGAAGCGGTAAACACTGCTGTTTATGTTATTAATCGCGTGTATTTGCGCCCGGGGACATTGAATACACCATATGAACTTTGGTTTTGTAGAAAACCTAACATCAAGTATTTTCGTATCTTTGGGAGTCGGTGTTTTATTTTACGTGATCGTGAGAATCTTGGAAAATTTGACTCTCGAAGTGACGAAGGGATTTTCTTGGGTTATTCTACAAACAGCAGAGCATATCGAGTTTTCAACTTAGAATCTAAGACGATCGTAGAATCGATAAATGTTAAGGTAGATGAAGCTTTTCATTTTGAATCTGAAAAATCTGTTGGGTTTAGGTTAATAAGGATCTAAATAGGGGAAA
Source organism: Tillandsia fasciculata (assembly GCA_029168755.2). NCBI lineage: Eukaryota > Viridiplantae > Streptophyta > Magnoliopsida > Poales > Bromeliaceae > Tillandsia > Tillandsia fasciculata. The sequence goes on along the minus strand of CM054951.1, from coordinate 4,060,659 downwards.
AAACACCTAGAGGGGGGTGAATAGGTGTAAACAATAAACACTCAAAAAATCATTGCGCAAATAAACCCAATGCGGAAAAATAAAAGAACACGCAAGATTTTTACGTGGAAAAACTCCAAACCGGAGTAAAAAACCACGGGACCGATAACACGGCGAAATCCACTAGAATTAACACACGTACAAGGTGATATACCGTACTCACAGACGACTCAACCTTTTTCATACGCTCCTAGTAGATCTTCCCGCTCGCTCCACGACGCTTCTCGAATCCACGATCCGCGCCCAACGCTGAATCCACAGCGTCCAACGTCGAGTCCACGACGTCCAACCGAATCCACGGTCTTCACCCAATGGCACGGTTCGAATCCACGAACGCACCTCGCTCCGAATCCACGAGAGCGGTTGCACCTTGAATCCACAAGGCCACGCGAGTCCACGCGCCGATTTTGGGGTAAATCGTTGTTTGTTTGGGTGGTGATGATCCGCCGAATACTTAGATTAAAGATAGATCGGAAATACCATCTAAGTATTCATTGATTTGATTCTACTCAAAATGTGAGTATGGAAAACCTAGAATCAAATCAATCAATATAGATGAAGAAACATAGAATAAATCTATTGATTTCCGTTCTTCTCTATATATGTGGATTTTTCTTTTCGGCTATTTTCTTCTCTAATTGTATATGCCGATGTATTGCGGATGCCCTAGAAATGAATAAGAGGGCCTATTTATAGGTTAGAAACCCTAGGAAGAATATACGGATCAAAAACAGCCTTTTCTGGAAAGAATTACCGACGGCGATCCGGATTGGATTTGGCGATCCGGATTGCAGAAGCACAAAAGACGGTTTCCAGAAAATTGCTTGTTCGGGATCCGGATCGTAGTCCCCGATCCGGATCGTTCATACAGTTTTACCAAAACATCATGTTCGGGATCCGGATTGCAGTTCCTGATCCGGATCGAGGAAGCAAGCAGGTAAAACTAATGTTCGGGATCCGGATCAGAGGAGGCTGCGATCCGGATTGAACCAGTGTATGAACCAACACCCTTCGGGATCCGGATTGCAAGCCACGATCCGGATCCTGAACATGTCCCATGTCCAGTTTTTGATGTTTAAGCAAATAAAACCTCTTCCAGGTGTTTCTACACTATAAGAAGTATTCGGATCATCAAAATTCTTTAGTTAAACGTACCTGATCCTTTTGAATTCTTCTTTCTTGAGATTGAGGTATACGATCCAAAGTTTCTTCATCTTCAATCTTCAAGACTTAATACATTCACGAAATACGCCAACTCAAATTCCGTAACAATCTCCCCCTTTGGCGGTTTCGTGACAAAACACAAATCCACAAAAGAAAATTCAAAAAGATATTTTTGTTGCTATCACCATACAACAAAAATTTACAAAAGAGATCCAGAAATTAAAAACATGAGATAAACTCCTAGAACAGACTCTAGACTTAGACATCTGTAATCTCTGCACACAGAAGGCATTCTTGACAAACAAAATCGTTAGATACCTCAAGAATTGAAACATTCAAAACCAACTACAGAGATAGAGTTTATTCTCATCATGACATTTGAAAAATTCAGATATGTAAGAGAATCATAGTTAAAACCAACATATCTTCTAAGCAGTCAAAAACCAAATGTCAAAGTATGTTAGTTCAACATCAACTTGTTAGTCATATTACATGCCCAAATAGTTAGTCGAATAGTTAGTATAGAGGCATGACACAAATCACATAAGAAAAACCAAAGTTGAGTTGAAGTCATACTTACCTTGATATTCACAATCATTGTTCATTGTTCAAAGTTCTTGTTCATTGTTCAAAGTTCTCTCTAACTCTCTCCCCCTTTTTGTCACAGAACAAAGCCAAAACGTAGCAAGAGCTACAATATGTAAGGAGAGTAAAAAAAAAAATTCTATTAATATGCACAAACTGAGAACTAAACTAAAAGAATCAATAAACTAAAACCTAAAAATCCTGCACAAAAAGAAAAGAAAAGAAAATGAGTCAAAAATGGTCAGTCGTCAGACTCTGAGCCGTCAGAAATTGTGCAACCCATGTTAGACAGTATCTTTCGCATCCGCTTGTCCATTGAATTTATCTTCTTCGTGATGGTAATGTGAGCTGCTGTCGTTATCTCAAGCTCATTGGCAATCCTTTGTTGTTCTTTCAAGATCTGCTCTTGCTTGACAGATAGTTGTTGTTGCAACTTGAAGATCGAAGTCAATGATGCTTCATCATCCGTGCCAGGTTCTTGTCGAGACGCTGAGGCCGAGGTGCCGTCACAAGGTTTCTTTCCAATAACATGAGGTAATTTGTGAAGTGACTTCACAATTGTTGATTCATCTATCATCCCGCAACTGTGCTGATATGATGTTGAGCTTACATCAATGTCAAATTTTTGTAAGATCCTCATGATGATTAGAGGGAACGGAAGTCGCTCAGAGGGATGAGGATGCACAATGTACCTTGACATTCTATTCCAAATTATATAGGGAATATTCATGTTTAATCCAATAGCCTCAGAGGGATGTCCTATGAGATATAGGAATAGCAGTCGCTCCCATCTCACAACCTTGGTCTGCATGTTGGGCAGGATGTTATAGCACGCTATGAAGTTTAAAAAACGGTACTCCAGTCGTAGATGTTTGGATCTGACACTTTTGCCATCAACTGATTGAGTCCCCTCCATACAGATCCTGTCGACCACAGTTTGCCACAATGCACTTGTCAAACTTTTTCCTTTCAAAAAGTTAACCCCCGATGTGCTAGATTCCATTCCAAGCACTTCACCAATTAACTGCGGTGTAATCTTAATCTTCATTCCTAGGACGTTTGTATAGAAATGCATAGACCCATTTTCATCCTCTTGAAGATGTCTAGCATTCGTGTAGAAGGTTCTCACACGATACAAACAATATCCTAGAAGTTCAGGGAATCGGCAGACTTGAAGAAGAGAGGCTTGTTCAATTAAAGTTCCAAATTCTGGTGAATGATTGCGAAGGGCTTCAATGTTGACATGACGTTCTCCGATGCATTCACGTCGTTCAAAGGCTCGAAGACGGTCAGTGTTAACGACTACCTCTTCAACACGTGGCGGAGAGTCAGGAGCTATTGGTGTATCAATATTAGTGTCTCGTCTTAATCCATAACGTCGAGCAAGTCGTTTCCGTTTCACAGAGATAGTTGGAGCAGACATAGGAGCTTTCCCAGTGTCCATGGGTGCTTTTCCTTTTTGTTTAGATTTAGCAGGCAATACCTCATCATCATCATCATCAGTCAACATATCCCAGTGAATTTCATTCTCGTTTTCTTCAAGTTCAGTGTCACTTATGACATCGACTTCTCCCTTTCTTTGGAGTTTCTTGGCCCTTTTCAATTTATTAGTTGCTCTAGTATGCACGTAACCAGTAGCAGGATCAACCAGGAGAATGCCATTGATTCTAGTGCTTTGAGTTTGAGAAAATGTCCTGTGAAACCAACTCAAGAACATATGAAAAATCGTCAATTTTGAAAAATTTGAAAAATTGTACCTAGACAATCATAATCATGTAGAGAAGCCAAGAATCAAATTAGTTTTCCAAAAAGAATTTTAAAAATAGATCAATTCCATGATTTTCAAAAATTCCTCTTTTATGCCCTAAACCAGAATTTTTAGAAATCGAAGCCTAAAAACTCGTTTATCTTGAGAAAACCCAGCATAAAAGCAAAACTAATTGACCCAGAGTTCTTATTTCAAAAGAAATTTGATCAAAAACCATTCACAAACGAAAAAGTTCCAAGATTTCAACTCACGTTTGATGAAAAACCATAAAAACTGTGAAAAACCGAGTTTTGATCAATAAAACTTACTTGAATCCGAAGAACTTTGAGTTTGGAAGCTCCAAAATGCAAGAAATCTAGAGAGAGAAGCTCTAGAGATTTTAGAACAAAAGATTAGGGTAAAAGAAATCAAATCCTCTTTGTTCTTATAAAAACCCTAGCCGTGATCCGGATCGGATCGAGAATGTGATCCGGATCGGCTACCCGCAGGAAGAATCCTGCGTTCGGGATCCGGATCACTTACCCCGATCCGGATCGGCTTCAACTTTTTCTCCAGAAAAATTCAGAAAAATTCCATAAAATCCAGAAAAAGTATGTAAGCACTTTACCATGTCAACTTTAAACAAAAGACATCGTTTCATACAACAAGAAATAGATTATGAAAAATCTATCAAAAATACCCAAAAATGAAACGAAAATTTACGAAAGTTAAAACACTTAAAGTTGAACAACTTCAATTACATCTATCTTGATCTTATGTGTAATGCCTTTATCAAATCATCAATTTTAGTAAAGAAAATGAAGTACCAAGATCAATAGATGTTTGAAATCCCAGATAAGTTAGATAATATATCTAGACAATCTGTTGAAGGAGTGGCTCTTTGAGCATCTTTTACTAAAAATCCCACCTTATACCAACCATGAAATACGACTGAGTCAAGTATTTCAATATGAATTTCATCAACAATTTTCAAAACAAAAATTTGCTTTTCATTCATGGAGCATATTTTTTTTTTCATTTTCTCCATGTGGTGGTAGTTTTCACACTCCTCATGGGATGTAACTCTTTCCACATCTTTTGAGCATTTTACATTTCATTGACTCCCCCTCAATTGGCTATCAATTATTTAATATATAAAGTATTCAACCAAACCATTGATCTCGAATTCATACTCGACTAAGCAATCAAATATGATAATGACTATACCAAGAGATCATTGAGAGAGAAATTGACTTTGATCACTTAAAAGATGGTTTAATTAACGTAAATGATCATTGCAACATTGAAATATTATGACATCAAAAGCATAATAAATTTCTAAATGCATAAAAGGATGCAATTAAAGTCAATTATGATTTATGCTCAATTAATGTCCTATGTACAAAACATAGATAAAGAACAAAACAAAAACAAAACAAAACCTAACCTAAGCAAAGGTTTCAAAAGAGTTTATTTCAAGGAAAGCATGCCAATTGCTTTACGCAAGTGAATAAAACGTTTTTGATCCAAAGGTTTTGTTAAGATATCGGCTAATTGATCCTCAGTTGAAATATATGACAGTTGAAGAATGTTTGATTCAACTAGCTCTCTAAGAAAATGATATCTAAGTTCAATATGTTTTGTTCTAGAGTGCAACACAGGGTTTTTAGAAATGTTAATAGCACTAGTGTTGTCACATAAAATGGTTACCGAAGATGTTGAAATCCGGAAATCGCTCAACACGCTTTTCATCCAAATCAATTGGGTTGAACAACTTCCTGCAGAAATGTACTCCGCTTCGGCAGTCGAGAGTGCTATGCAGTTCTGCTTTTTACTGTGCCATGCAACAAGGCAGTGGCCAAGATAGAAGCATGCACCACTCGTGCTTTTCCGGTCATCCACTGATCCAGCCCAATCGGCATCTGAGTATCCAACAATATCCAAAGTCGTTCCCATAGGATACCAAATTCCGAAATTGATTGTACCTTTGATATACCGGATGATCCGTTTCACCGCTTTCAGGTGAACCTCCTTCGGTGCTGATTGATATCTCGCACAAATCCCAACACTGAAGGATATATCCGGGCGACTAGCCGTGAGATATAGTAGACTTCCAATCATACTGCGGTACAGTTTCTCGTCTACATTCTCACTTTGTGATTCACTTCCAAGTCCCTTATGGCTAGTTCCCATTGGAGTTGGAAAATCCTTAGAATTTTCAAGATCAAACTTTTTGACCAACTCCAGTGCATACTTGGATTGACACAAGTGAATTCCTTCATCGTTTTGTTTAACTTGTAATCCAAGAAAATAATTCAATTCGCCCATCATGGACATCTCAAATTCGCTTTCCATGGTCTCCGCGAATTTAGAAGCATCATTATCTCTTGTTGCTCCAAAAACAATGTCATCGACATAGATTTGAGCAACTATGAAATTGTTTTGATAATGCTTCACAAAGAGAGTCCTGTCAGCTCCCCCTCGAGTGTAGCCCTTTTCCAAAAGGTGCTTTGTCAACCTTTCGTACCATGCTCGCGGTGCTTGTTTCAGACCGTAAAGAGCCTTTTTCAGACGAAAAACATGGTTAGGTAGTTTATGATCCACAAAACCTTTCGGTTGAGCTACATAAACTTCCTCATTTAAAAATCCATTTAAAAAGGCGCTCTTAACGTCCATTTGAAATAATCTGATTTTAAAATGACAAGCGATCGCAAACAATATACGAATGGACTCGAGTCTAGCTACAGGGGCGAAAGTTTCATCAAAGTCTATACCTTCTACTTGAGAGTAGCCTTGAGCAACTAACCTTGCTTTGTTCCTGATGATAGTACCTTCTTCGTTTTTCTTGTTCTTGAAGATCCATTTGGTACCTATCACATTGTGTTGCTTCGGAGGCTTCGTCAATTCCCAGACTTTGTTTCGCTCGAATTGATGGAGCTCTTCCTGCATTGCTTTAATCCAGTAATCATCTTGGAGAGCTTCATCAACATTCCTTGGTTCGATTTGAGATACATAGCATGCAAATCCGCAAACCAATTGTCTCCGTGTTCTAACTCCTTCTTGTGGATCTCCAATGATGTTCGATTCAGGGTGATCCTTGGAGATGCGTAACGTTTGAGGTAGAGGAGTAGGCGGAGGTACACGAGATGATTCCTGCACATCAGATAAGCTTGAAGAACCGTTAGATGCATCAACATTATTATCGAAAGAATTGTTAGAAGAAGATGCATTAGCAGGTGTATCATCATCAAGAGAGATATCGAGGGTAGATTTTTCAGATTCAAAGTGAAAAGCTTCATCTACCTTAACATTTATCGATTCTACGATCGTCTTAGATTCTAAGTTAAAAACTCGATATGCTCTGCTGTTTGTAGAATAACCTAAGAAAATCCCTTCGTCACTTCGAGAGTCAAATTTTCCAAGATTCTCACGATCACGTAAAATAAAACACCGACTCCCAAAGATGCGAAAATATTTGATGTTAGGTTTTCTACAAAACCAAAGTTCATATGGTGTATTCAATGTCCCCGGGCGCAAATACACGCGATTAATAACATAAACAGCAGTGTTCACCGCTTCAGCCCAAAAATAAAAAGGTAAGTTCCGGCTGTGAAGCATAACACGTGCCATTTCCTGTACGACCCTGTTTTTGCGCTCGACTACACCATTTTGTTGAGGTGTGTAAGGTGCGGAGAATTCATGTTTAATGCCATTAGAAGTGCAAAAATCAATGAATTTGGAATTTATGAATTCCCCACCTCTATCACTCCTAACTCGAGTAATCCTATCATTCTTTTCTATCATAATACGATTGCAGATTTCGAGAAAAGAATCAAAGGTATCAGCTTTTTCTTTTAAGAAAGCTACCCAAGTATATCTAGAAAATCATCAACCAACAAGAAAATATACCATTTACCTCCCAGAGATGGTTGACGAGTTGGCCCCATTAAGTCCATATGCAAAAGTTCCAAAGGCCGTTTTGTACCTATGTGGTTCAAGTTCTTGTGTGCAGTCCTAGACTGTTTTCCCTTTTGGCAACCGCCACACACAAGGTTTTGTTCAAAAGAAAGTTTCGGAACCCCCTTGACCACATCTTTATTCGAAATTCTAGCAAGTTCCTTAAAGTTTATGTGACCTAGCCTTTCATGCCAAAGTGTTTCATTTTTCAAAGATGCTAGGTTACATTTTTCAGAAATCTTAGTAGGAACTACATAACAATTGTTTTCTGATCTAACCCCCTTTAAAAAGAAAGCATGGTTCATGTCAGTTACAGTGCATTTATCAGATGAAAAATTAACTGAATAACCACTATCACACAGTTGACTTATGCTTATGAGGTTAGTCTTAAGGCCATGAACAAATAACACATTATCTAGAACCGGGCCATCTGGAATAGCTACCGTTCCCTTTCCAACAATTTTGGAAGACCGACCATCTCCGAAAACAACAAGTCCTCCGGAGTTTTTCTCAAATGTTTGAAAACAGTTTTTATCGCCGGTCATATGACGGGAACACCCGCTATCCAGGTACCAAGACGAACTATCATATGCATGCAAGGAAACATTGGTAGCAAGACAGGGAAAATTTCACCTTTGCGCACCCAAACCTTTTTGGAATGCGTCGGTAATGATCGTGAAGTTGATTTCCTAGGTGAGAGCGTCTTGCTTGAAGAATTGCTGCTCCTTGATGATGTCGTCTTGAGCGGTGTACTACCAAGGCTCTTTTCCTTCAATGAATTGCAGTTGATTTTCGAGGAATAGCCTTTTTGGTAGTCATTGCAAGAGGTGCTTGAGGTGTGCGTTTGGCTTCCGTCTTGCAATTTCTTCTTATGTGCCCTGAAATGCCACAACGAAAACATACCTTGGTTCTTGTCGATTCCGAGGAAGATGTAGTAGGTTGTTGTCGTTGCTTGTCGTGAACACCGGTGTCGGAGGAGGAGATACCGACTGAGGCACAAATACTGTACCACTCGAACTTGGAATGTCTCCAGTTTGAGTGTATCCGAGGCCGAACTTATTTCTTTGACCAAGACCAAGAAGTCTGTCCAACTTACTCCTTCCAGAAGAAAATCTCTTTAAGTCATCCTTCAGTTGGCGTATGGTCTCCGTCATTTCCAATTTTTCCTGTCGAGCCTCGCCGTTGAGCTTCAAGAAGTAATTCGCTTTGTTCACCATATCCATATAATTCTTCTCGAGTTGCTCATTGGACTCTTGAAGGGAAACATTTGTTTTAATCAGATTATCCCTTTCCACTTCAAGATCGGTTGAGAGAGAGGTTACCCTTTTTACTTCTTCTTCAAGATCCTGCAATCTCCCTTTCAACCCCTTGTTTTGCTTAGCCAGTTTCTTTGAATCCCTCAAAAGCTTATGGTAGGCTAGAGCAAAATCTTCACCTTCCGAATCATCTGATTCATCGTCCGTTGCAATCTTTTCAACAGTGGAGTTGGACAGTGAGTCGGATGTACTTGCCATTAAGCACATGAAGGGTGAAGATGTAGTGGACGCGTGGAAAGCTGTCGCGTTGTCTTCTTCATCACTTGAGGATGACTCATTTGACGTGGAGTTGTCATCCCAAGTAACGACTTGCATCGCTTTCTTCTTAGCCGGATTCTTGTTGGGACACTCCGTTGCAATGTGGCCGTAGCCTCGACATTTGAAGCACTGAACTTGTCCCTCAGAACTTTTCTTATCCTTTGAGAAGTTCTCTTGCTTTCTTGACTTGTAAGTTGAAGAACCCTTGCCTTTCTTCGACTTTCCGAAGGATGGAGTTTTGCTTGAATTTCCCCTTCGAAAGTTGCGGCGAAACTTCCTTGTCAAGAGAGCGAGCTGCTTCTCAAAGTCCTCCATAGAAAGGTTCTCGTCGTCGTCCGAGGAGGATGAATCCGCGTCTTCTTCTTTAGTTGATTTCAATGCGTAACCTGAAGACTTAGAAGAGGATGCCTTTCCAGAAGAATAGTTAGTAGGAAAAGTCATTTCATAAGTTTGTAAAGCACCTACTAATTCTTCTACACGCATTTCGTCCGGGTGTTTAATTGTTTCAATGGCTGCGACCTTCGGGCGAAATCGTTCAGGAAGAGTTCTTAGAATTTTTCTTACAACTTTAAATTCTGGAATCTTCTCTCCCAAGTTAGCACATGAGTTTACGATGTCTTGCAATCGTGTGTAATAGTCAGTGAAGGATTCATTCTCTGCCATAGAGATAGAGTCAAACTTGCTCGTGAGCATTTGCAGTTTCTGAATCTTCACTAGGTTAGTTCCCTCATGCGTAACTTGAAGAACATCCCAGATTTCTTTCGCAGTCTCACATGCCGAGACGCGAGAGAACTCAGTTTGTGACAAAGCATTAAATAGAGCATTAATCCCTTTGCCATTGTAAGAAGATAAGTCTATCTCTTCCTTGGTCCATTTCGACCTAGGTTTTAAGGTGCGAACATCATCTAAAATTTCAGTTGGATTAGACCATCCTAATTCAATTGATTGCCACACCCTTTCGTCGATGGAAATTAAAAAGGCTTTCATCCGTACTTTCCAGTACGCATAATTTGTTCCATCAAAGAAAGGGGGTCGATTGATGTTTCCACCTTCAACCATTGTTTACAACCCTATTCCCGCTCTGATACCACTTGTTGGGTTTAGGTTAATAAGGATCTAAATAGGGGAAAAAACACCTAGAGGGGGGTGAATAGGTGTAAACAATAAACACTCAAAAAATCATTGCGCAATAAACCCAATGCGGAAAAATAAAAGAACACGCAAGATTTTTACGTGGAAAAACTCCAAACCGGAGTAAAAAACCACGGGACCGATAACACGGCGAAATCCACTAGAATTAACACACGTACAAGGTGATATAACGTACTCACAGACGACTCAACCTTTTACCATACGCTCCTAGTAGATCTTCCCGCTCGCTCCACGACGCTTCTCGAATCCACGATCCGCGCCCAACGCTGAATCCACAGCGTCCAACGTCGAGTCCACGACGTCCAACCGAATCCACGGTCTTCACCCAATGGCACGCTTCGAATCCACGAACGTACCTCGCTCCGAATCCACGAGAGCGGTTGCACCTTGAATCCACAAGGCCACGCGAGTCCACGCGCCGATTTTGGGGTAAATCGTTGTTTGTTTGGGTGGTGATGATCCGCCGAATACTTAGATTAAAGATAGATCGGAAATACCATCTAAGTATTCATTGATTTGATTCTACTCAAAATGTGAGTATGGAAAACCTAGAATCAAATCAATCAATATAGATGAAGAAACATAGAATAAATCTATTGATTTCCTTTCTTCTCTATATATGTGGATTTTTCTTTTCGGCTATTTTTTCTTAATCTATATGCCGATTATTGCGGATGCCCTAGAAATGAATAATAGGGCTATTTATAGGTTAGAAACCCTAGGAAGAATATACGGATCAAAAACAGCCTTTTCTGGAAAGTTTTACCGACGGCGATCCGGATTGGATTTGGCGATCCGGATTGCAGAAGCACAAAAGACGGTTTCCAGAAAATTGCTTGTTCGGGATCCGGATCGTAGTCCCCGATCCGGATCGTTCATACAGTTTTACCAAAACATCATGTTCGGGATCCGGATTGCAGTTCCTGATCCGGATCGAGGAAGCAAGCAGGTAAAACTAATGTTCGGGATCCGGATCAGAGGAGGCTGCGATCCGGATTGAACCAGTGTATGAACCAACACCCTTCGGGATCCGGATTGCAAGCCACGATCCGGATCCTGAACATGTCCCATGTCCAGTTTTTGATGTTTAAGCAAATAAAACCTCTTCCAGGTGTTTCTACACTATAAGAAGTATTCGGATCATCAAAATTCTTTAGTTAAACGTACCTGATCCTTTTGAATTCTTCTTTCTTGAGATTGAGGTATACGATCCAAAGTTTCTTCATCTTCAATCTTCAAGACTTAATACATTCACGAAATACGCCAACTCAAATTCCGTAACAAAATCTACCCTCGATATCTCTCTTGATGATGATACACCTGCTAATGCATCTTCTTCTAACAATTCTTTCGATGATAATGATGCATCTAACGGTTCTTCAAGCTTATCTGATGTGCAGGAATCATCACAATTACCTCCGTCTACTCCTTTACCTCAAACGTTACGTATCTCCAAGGATCACCCTGAATCGAACATCATTGGAGACCCACAAGAAGGAGTCAGAACACGAAGACAATTGGTTTGCAGATTTGCATGCTATGTATCTCAAATCGAACCAAAGAACGTCGATGAAGCTCTTCAGGATGACTATTGGATTGAAGCAATGCAGGAAGAGCTCCATCAATTTGAGCGAAACAAAGTCTGGGAATTAACGAAGCCTCCGAAGCAACACAATGTGATAGGTACCAAATGGATCTTCAAGAACAAGAAAAATGAAGATGGTACTATCATCAGGAACAAAGCAAGGTTAGTTGCTCAAGGCTACTCTCAAGTAGAAGGTATAGACTTTGACGAAACTTTCGCCCCTGTAGCTAGACTCGAGTCCATTCGTATCTTATTTGCGATAGCTTGTCATTTTAAAATCAAATTATTTCAAATGGACGTTAAGAGCGCCTTTTTAAATGGGTTTTTAAATGAGGAAGTTTATGTGGCTCAACCGAAAGGTTTTGTGGATCATAAACTACCTAACCATGTTTTTCGTCTGAAAAAGGCTCTTTACGGTCTGAAACAAGCACCGCGAGCATGGTACGAAAGGTTGACAAAGCACCTTTTGGAAAAGGGCTACACTCGAGGGGGAGCTGACAGGACTCTCTTTGTGAAGCATTATCAAAACAATTTCATAGTTGCTCAAATCTATGTCGATGACATTGTTTTTGGCGCAACAAGAGATAATGATGCTTCTAAATTCGCGGAGACCATGGAAAGCGAATTTGAGATGTCCATGATGGGCGAATTGACTTATTTTCTTGGATTACAAGTTAAACAAAACGATGAAGGTATTCACTTGTGTCAATCCAAGTATGCAATGGAGTTGGTCAAAAAGTTTGATCTAGAAAATTCTAAGGATTTTCCGACTCCAATGGGAACTAGCCATAAGGGACTTGGAAGTGAATCACATAGTGAGAATGTAGACGAGAAACTGTATCGCAGTATGATTGGAAGTCTACTATATCTCACGGCTAGTCGCCCGGATATATCCTTCAGTGTTGGGATTTGCGCGAGATATCAATCAGCACCGAAGGAGGTTCACCTGAAAGCGGTGAAACGGATCATCCGATATATCAAAGGTACAATCAATTTCGGAATTTGGTATCCTATGGGAACAAGTTTGGATATTGTTGGATACTCAGATGCCGATTGGGCTGGATCAGTGGATGACCGGAAAAGCACGAGTGGTGCATGCTTCTATCTTGGCCATTGCCTTGTTGCATGGCACAGTAAAAAGCAGAATTGCATAGCACTCTCGACTGCCGAAGCGGAGTACATTTCTGCAGGAAGTTGTTCAACCCAATTGATTTGGATGAAAAGCGTGTTGAGCGATTTCCGGATTTCAGCATCTTCGGTAACCATTTTATGTGACAACACTAGTGCTATTAACATTTCAAAAAACCCTGTGTTGCACTCTAGAACAAAACATATTGAACTTAGATATCATTTTCTTAGAGAGCTAGTTGAATCAAATATTCTTCAACTGTCATATATTTCAACTGAGGATCAATTAGCTGATATCTTAACAAAACCTTTGGATCAAAAACGTTTTATTCATTTGCGTAAAGCAATTGGAATGCTTTCCTTGAAATAATCTCTTTTGAAACCTTTGCTTAGGTTAGGTTTTGTTTTTGTTTTTGTTTTGTTCTTTATCTATGTTTTTTTTTTTACATAGGACATTAATTGAGCATAAATCATAATTGACTTTAATTGCATCCTTTTATGCATTTAGAAATTTATTATGCTTTTGATATCATAATATTTCAATGTTGCAATGATCATTTACGTTAATTAAACCATTTTATTTAAGTGATCAAAGTCAATTCCTCTCTCAATGATCTCTTGGTATAGTCATTATCTTATTTGATTGCTTAGTCAAGTATGAATACGAGATCAATCTATGGTTGAATACCTTATATATTAAATAATTGATAGCCAATTGAGGGGGAGTCAAAGAAATGTAAATATGCTCAAAAGATGTGGAAAGAGTTACATCCCAATGAGGAGTGTGAAAACTACCACCACATGGAGAAAATGAAAGAAAGAAAAAGATACTCCATGAATGCAAAGCAAATTTTTGTTTTAAAAATATTAAATGCATATTGAAATACTTGACTCAGTCGTATTTCATGGTTGGTATAAGGTGGGATTTTTGATAAAAGATGCTCAAAGAGCCACTCCTTCAACAGATTGTCTAGATATATTATCTAACTTATCTGGGATTTCAAACATCTATTGATCTTGGTATTTCATTTTCTTTACCAAAATTGATGATTTGATAAAGGCATTACACATAAGATCAGGATAGATGTGATTGAAGTTGTTCAACTTTAAGTGTTTTAATTTTCGTAAATTTTCGTTTCATTTTTGAGTATTTTTGGTAGATTTTGCATAATCTATTTCTTGTTGTATGAAACGATGATTTTTGTTTAAAGTTGATATGCTAAAGTGCTTACATACTTTTTCTGGATTTTATGGAATTTTTCAAAAATTTTCTGGAGAAAAAGTTGAAGCCGATCCGGATCGGAGTAAGTGATCCGGATCCCGAACGCAGGATTCTTCCTGCGGGTAGCCGATCCGGATCACATTCTCGATCCGATCCGGATCACGGCTAGGGTTCTTATAAGAACAAAGAGGATTTGATTTCTTTTACCCTAATCTTTTGTTCTCAAGTCTCTAGAGCTTCTCTCTCTAGATTTCTTGCATCTTGGAGCTTCCAAACTCAAAGTTCTTCGATTCAAGTAAGTTTTATTGATCAAAATCTCGGATTTTCACAGTTTTTCTCTTTTTCTTCAAAACGTGAGTAGAAATCATGGAACTTCTTCGTTTTTGAATGGTTTTTGATCAAATTTCTTTTGAAATAAGAACTCTGGGAAGATTAGTTTTGTTTTTATGCTGGTTTTTCTCTTGATTAACGAGTTTTTAGGCTTCGATTTCTAAAAATTCGGTTTTAGGGCATAAAAGAGGAATTTTCGAAAATCTTGAAATTGATCCACTTTTAAAATTCTTTTTGCAAAACTAATTTGATTCTTGGCTTCTCTACATGATTATGATTGTCTAGGTACAATTTTTCAATTTTTCAAAATTGACGATTTTTCATGTATTCTTGAGTTGATTCTTCACAGGACATTTTCTAAACTCAAAGCACTTGTTCAATGGCACTCTCATGGTTAATCCTGTTGCTAGTCACAATGATGCACACAGGTTCATCTATTAAAAAGGAACAGGATGATCCAACTCAGGACAAATCGAAAGAAGCCGGGGAGGACAGCTCAGACTATGATGAGGAGGAATGGGATGAATTTTTCAAAGATGTTCAACGAAAAATTGATGAGGAGAACAGGAAATTTGTCAAAGGAAAAAGGCTTATGAAATCTGCCTCAACAACTAAGCAATATACAAGACGGAAGAATGTCCAAAGAAGTGAAAGTCAGCGTAGTGGGCCTCTTACCAGAGCACGCTCACTTTCTGGGGTTCTACAAACTGAATCTCCATGGGTTAAGGGACTGGATGCACCATCTGCCTCTACACAGCATCCATCACACTCGAAGGCACGGACTACGGACACAGATTTATTGGAATCAGTTCGCCAGGAACAACAAAGACTCTCTGCTGAACAAGAAAGAATCTCGAAAGAACTTCAGCAAATTTCCTCTCAGCAGAAGAAGATCAAGAAAAAGTATTCAAATATTTCGAAATTGCTTAAAGGGATTTTGAGCAAGCTGAGCTGCACCAGTTCAGACTCTTCAGACTGAGCAGCTTCTTCTGACTTTTCTTTTTGTGCAGGATTTTTAGGACTTAGTTTTTGTTCTAACTTTTAGTTTAGTTCTCAGGTTTCTCATATTAATAGAACTTTTTAACTCTCCTTACATTTGTAGCTTTTGCTACGTTTTTGGCTTTGTTTTGTGACAAAAAGGGGGAGAGAGTTTAGAGAGAACTTGAACAATGACAATGAACTGTGACAATGAACTGTGAAGTGTGAATGTGTGAACATGAAGGTAAGTATGACATCTCAACTCAACTTTGGTTTCTATTTGTGATTGGTTGCATGTCTCTACTAACTATTCGACTAACTATTTGGGCATGTAATATGACTAACAAGTTGATGTTGGACTAACATTTTTTGACATTTGGTTTTTGAATGCTTAGAAGATATGTCGGTTTTTAACTATGATTCTCTTACATATCTGAATTTTCAAATGTCATGATGAGTATAAACTCTATCTCTGTATTTGGTTTTGTATGTCTCAATTCTTGAGGTATCTAACGATTTCTTTTGTCAAGAATGATTTCTTTGTGCAGAGAGTACAGATGTCTAAGTCTAGAGTCTGTTTTAGGAGTTTATCTCATGTTGTTAAATTTTTGGATCTCTTTTGTAAATTTTTGTTGTATGGTGATGGCAACAAAAATATCTTTTTGAATTTTCTTTTGTGGATTTGTGTTTTGTCACGAAACCGCCAAAGGGGGAGATTGTTACGGAATTTGAGTTGGCGTATTTCGTGAAAGTATTGAGTCTTGAAGATTGAAGATGAAGAAACTTTGGATCATATACCTCAATCTCAAGAAAGAAGAATTCAAAAGGATCAGGTACGTTTAACTAAAGATTTCTGATGATCCGAATACTTCTTGTAGTGTAGAAACACCTGGAAGAATGTTTTATTGCATAAACATCAAAAACTGGACATGGGACATGTTCAGGATCCGGATCGAGCTCGGCAATCCGGATCCCGAAGGGTGTTCGTTCATACAATGTTTCAATCCGGATCGCAGCATTTCATGATCCGGATCCCGAACACTGGTTTTGCCTTTTCACTTGCACGATCCGGATCAGGAATCACAATCCGGATCCCGAACGTGATGTTTGGTGAGACTGTATGAACGATCCGGATCGGGGACTACGATCCGGATCCCGAACTTGCATTTTTCTGGAAATCGTCTTTCTTGCTTCTGCGATCCGGATCGTGCAATTCCAATCCGGATCGCCGTGCGTAAAATCTCCAGAAAAGGCAGTTTTTGATCCTTATCTTCTTCCAATGGTTTCTAACCTATAAATAGACCCTTATTCATTTTCTAGGGCATCGATATAGAGCCGTCATAAAAATATATCTTAAAGAAAAATCCACATATAGAGAAGAAAGGAAATCAATAGATTTATTCTATGTTTCTTCATCTATATTGATTGATTTGATTCTAGGTTTTCCATACTCACATTTTGAGTAGAATCAAATCAATGAATACTTAGATAGTATTTCCGATCTATTTCTAATCTAAGTATTCGGCGGATCATCACCACCCAAAAACAACGATTTACCCCAAAATCGGCGCGTGGATTCGCGTGGCCTTGTGGATTCAAGGTGCAACCACTCTCGTGGATTCGGAGCGAGGTACGTTCGTGGATTCGAAGCGTGCCACTGGGTGAAGACCGTGGATTCGGTCCGACGTCGTGGACTCGACGTTGGACGCTGTGGATTCAGCGTTGGGCGCGGATCGTGGATTCGAGAAGCGTCGTGGAGCGAGCGGAGAAGATCTACTAGGAGCGTATGGTAAAGGTTGAGTCGTCTGTGAGTACGGTATATCACCTTGTACGTGTTTCAATTCTAGTGGATTTCGCCGTGTTATCGGTCCCGTGGTTTTTTACTCCGGTTTGGAGTTTTTCCACGTAAAAATCTTGCGTGTTCTTTTATTTTTCCGCATTGCGTTTATTTGCGCAATGATTTTTTGAGTGTTTATTGTTTACACCTATTCACCCCCCTCTAGGTATTTTTTTCCTATTTAGATCCATATTAGTATAACCCAACAATCTTGTTGTAGTGCGGCCAAAGCCTTTGCATTTGAAACACTGGATCTGTCCTTCAGCGTTCTTCTTCTCCATTGAGAAACCTTCTTGCTTTCTTGCTTTTGACGTAGAAGCACCTTTGCCTTTCTTAAACTTCGAGAATGATGAAGATTTGCTTAAGTTTCCCCTTCCGAAGTTTCGGCGAAATTTTCTCTTCAAGAAAGCGAGTTGTTTCTCAAAGTCCTCCATAGATAGCTCATCGTCAGAGTCCGAGGAGGATGAATCCGCGTCTTCATGTTCTTTTGATTTCAATACCATACCTGAAGACTTGGAAGAAGAAGAGGGCTTTCCAGCAGAAGAGTTAGTAGGAAAAGTAATTTCATAAGTTTGAAGTGTACCAACTAATTCTTCTACCTTGATCTCGTCCGGTGTTTTATTGTTTCGAACCCGTTCGTCGATGGAATCAAGAACGCTCTTATGCGTACTTTCTAGTAGGCATAATTTGTTCCATCGAAGAACGGTGTCTATTGATGTTGCCACCATCGACCAATGTTTACAACCCTATTCCCGCTCTGATACCAATTGTTGGGTTATACTAATATAATGGATCTAAATAGGGAAAAAATCACCTAGAGGGGGGGTGAATAGGTGTAAACAATAAACACACCAAAATCGTTGCGTAAAAATAACCCAATGCGGAAAATAAATAACACGCAAGATTTTACGTGGAAAACTCCAATCCAGGAGTAAAAAACCACGGGACCGATCACACGGTGAAATCTACCTCAAGTGAAGAGGAAAAAAAAAAAATTGTTGCTTTTCATGCCTCTCAAATTCCCTCTTCTAATTTGTGCTTATCATCTTTAGTCACTGACTCTATTCCTTTGATTTTGCATGAAACATCAATATCCGGAGGAGAGTCATCAAGTGAGGGGGAGTCGGACGAAGAAGAACTCGTTGAGGCATACCAACAATTTCTTGCGGAATCAAAGAAGATGGCCAAGCATATCAAGAAGTTGAGAAAGCAACGACTTGAGGTTCAAGACGAGAATCAAGTGTTAAAGATCAAACTTCAAGATCTCTAGGAGGAACAAGGGCGTTTATTGGATAACAATAAAATCCTCCAAGAAAAGCTAAACCAATCGGAGACGAACGCAAAATCATATGTGGACAAGATTGGTTTTCTTGAAAAGCAGTTTGAGGAGATTCATGTCACCAACCAAGCCTTGACCAAGCAAGTTCATCAACTTAAATCCGACATACAAAGGCTTTCAACCAGTTCCAAGAAACTAGAAAGTATGTCCGGATTAAGTCAAACAAGCAAGGTTGGTTTGGGATTTAAAAAGGACCAAACTGTGCATGCTTCAAGTTCCACAATGAATGAAAGGAAGAACTTGTCACCTATGTGGACTTGAAGGACATTTGGTGAAGAATTGCCCGAAAAAGAGAAAGAAGAATCCTTCGGCAACTTCATCTACGGAGCGAACTCAACGGAATCAAAAGACACATCAAGTCAAACGAGTTCACTCAACCCACCAAAGGTCCGAGCCACAACATCAATCTTACAAGTGGATCATTGCGAGGCAAAGACCTAAGGTGGATCAATAGTCAAAGCGGACAACCCCCGGCCACAACGAATCAAGACAACCCAAAATCCAGCGATTTTGGATTCGGAAAGGTGATATCTTTCCTTGTCTTAAGTTCTAAATAGCTTATGACTGTGTGTAATGCTTTGATTGGTTTTTCCTTCATATTTTTCTTAATCTCTGCATTACATGTTTTTCAATGCTCTTCGTTTTTATACTTTGTTTTTGAACAAAAGGGTTTTTATTGAACAAGTGCATTGAATAAAAAGGGCTTCACGTTCATTCACTCCAAATTAATTTTATATGGATTATCAACTTTACTCCATAATCATAATTTTGAAGATACTTCATTATAGGAGTTTTTGATAGTTATAAGCATCAAATTTTAGAAATCATGTGTGATCTTTGGATGCTTATTTTATCTCGGTTGTGTGAATTCATTGTGATAAACGTGAGACAACCGATAGACTAAAATTTGGGATTTAATTCTTTCACGTAAGAGATTGCCTTCTTACAAGAGTAAATAAATGAATTGTAAAAGATGTGGAAAGAGTTACATCCTAATGAGGAGTGTGAAAACTACCACCATATGGAGGAAAGAGCTACCATCTCGGTCGTCCGGGTACTGTGTGCAGCTACCACATGTTTTGGATGCTTGAAAAATATTTTTGAAATTTTTAGTTGAAGCATTTGGAGATTCATATTCAAAGTTCTTATATTTTGAACAATCTCCTGGTTGGTATAAGGTGAGATAGTTGAAAGATGCTCAAAGAGCCACCCTTAGGTATTTTAGTGCTTATCTCAAATTTGAAAGGGTAGAATTCAAAATTGATGTCATTTGGAAATCTCCGTAAGTCATCTTTGTAAATCCGTTACATCTTGATAGAGTTTGGATCTCAAGATCATTTTTGATGACTTGTGTTTGATGAATATAACATGAAAAACTGTTTATAATGTTTTATCTTTGTTTTTCATGATTTAGGAGTAAATCTTTTTAATTTCGTGAAATTAATTGGATTGAATGGCATCTGTGTAAATTCATTGGTTAAAGCACTTAAATTGATTTCTTGATGGAATACAAATCGGTATTTGAAAAGATTCCAAAATCTGGATTTGTTTCAAGAAATTATTTGATTTTTGCTTTCTGGTACCGGTACGCAATCTGCATTTTTGTTATATACCGGAACTGAGCGTTTATCTCTCTTTCTCTATGAACTAATGCTGTTAGTGATTTCCTTTTGTCTAGTATGTTCACTGTTTGACAATTTGTGACAAAAAGGGGGAGAACAGAAAATAATGATCGTATCACAAAGGGGGAGAACATAAATGCTCAAGACAGGGGGAGAACATGTTAGAGATGCTCAAGATAGGGGGAGATAAAGAAAAGATTGAAAGAGCGAAAAACAAAAGAACCAAAAGGACGAATCAAATGTAGGATTTTAATTTCTAACGACTAACGTTTGATTTTGTTTGGAGTTTTGTTTTGCAGGAATTACATCACTTTAAGACTCCAAGTTCTAAGTCATAGAGTATGTTCTAGGACTATTTTGTTCAAATATAATTTTGTATTTATTGGATCTTTCACGCAAAAAAAATCAATGTTTTGGTGATGACATTGAATTTCGAATTTTTTGGTTTAAGATGAGTGACTTGAGCGTTTTTATGTATTTTTAGGTTTTGTCACGAAATTGCCAAAGGGGGAGATTGTTACGGCTTTTTGGTGTTGGCATATTTCGTGAGTCCAGTCAGTAAATTGAGTCGGAGTCTTGATGTGATCAAATTGTCAATCAGCAATCGAAGACTCAGAGAAGAGCTCAAGTTGGCACTCAGTGTTTTGAGTCTTGAAGATTGAAGGTGAAGAATTGTGGATCAGTTACATCAATCTCAAGAAGAAAGTATTCAAAAGGATCAGGTATGTTTAACTAAATAATTTTGGTGATCCGAATACTTTCTTATAGTGTAGAAACACTTGGATGAATTTTTTATTGCATAAAAATCAAAAACTGGACATGGGACATGTTCAGGATCCGGATCAGACAATCCAATCCGGATCCCGAAGGGTGTTGGTTCATATGCAAATCCAATCCGGATCCAAGCCAATTCTGATCCGGATCCCGAACATTCGTTTTTGCTGAAATATATGAACGATCCGGATCGGGCATTTCAATCCGGATCCCGAACCCTTGTTTTTCTGGAATTGTCTGTCTCGTTACGGCAATCCGGATCGCAGAAATTCCGATCCGGATCGTCGTCCTGAAAAACTCCAGATAAGGTAAGTTTTTTATTCTTATCTCTTTCCAAAGGTTTCTAACCTATAAATAGACACTTAGGGTTTCTCAAGAATGTGTGACCAATACCGAAAACACTTGAGAGCAACCCTAGAGGCTAGGTTTTTACCGTTCTTCTTTTTAGCCTCTTTTAGGTCAATTCGACGGTTCTTCTAAGATCTATCTTTTGTCGAATTGATCTAAACTTTGCTTAGAATTTCTTTCTACGGTTCTTCAATGATAATCTAAGCAAAGGATCACCATCGAAGCCTATATTTCTTCATCGGCTGAGTTTGCGTCGTGGATTCGACGTAGCACCGTGGATTCGGTGTGTTGAAGGCGTTTCGTGGATTCGAAACGTGTGCTCGTGGATTCGAGTGGCGTTCGTGGATTCGAACGTGTGCAGTGGACGTGCAATCGGTGGAGCGCAAGATCCGAAGAAGTAGAAGGAGGGGTTTGAGTCCGTGGAGTCGGTAATCACCTTGTTATTCTTCTTTTTCTTAGTAGATTGTTATTGCGTGTTGGTCCCGTGGTTTTTCTCCTGAATTGGAGTTTCCACGTAAATCTCGGTGTGCTGTTTTTATTTTCTGCATTGGTTTTTATTTTTGCACTGAGATTTGTTTTAAATATTACACCTTTTCACCCCCCTCTAGGTGTTTGATAGTACCTATTTAGATCTTTGGGGATCAAAAACCAACAGCCGCACCCGTATTGTACTCTCGAGCTCCTAGGTGGCCTCTCGCTCACTGTGGTTAGCCCACAGAACCCTCACATATGGAATGGAGGGGTTTTTCAAGCTCTTCTCTTGCCAGTCAACTATCTTCCACGGGTACTCATTGTAGCTCAAGTCTTCTCGTAGATCCAGTGGTGGATAGTTGATAACGTGAGTCGGGTCATGAACATACTGTTGGGATACATGAAAAATATCGTGTAGTCCTGCCAACTCCAAAGGCAATGCCACTCTGTAAGCAACGGGGCCGACCCGCGCCAACATCTCATAAGGGCCAATTACTAAGCTGTCCACACGGAAAAAATTACGTTTCGGGTACCCTAAGCATCCACCCGGGCGCCCTAAATTTCGGAGCTACAGTAATAACGGGCTCACCCGGGGCGCCTGCATAGCTACAGTACTGCGCCCGGAGCCTCGGAATAGTATACCACCCTCTCGCTGCTCATCGGGTGTCTGCTCCCTGTGCCTAGTGTTATAGTACAGAACCCGAAGTCCCACTCTACCAACCGCATAGTTAAGCACAAATCTCAAGGAAATCTCCACCACACACTTTTCAGACTGCTACAATAACTTTCGAGTGCCCTAAGGTGCGATCCGCAAATAGGTAAGACTTTTGGGCATCCGGAATCTCTTTAGGGCGTCCAAAATGCCTGAAACTCCAGTTCCTTGCTATTTACAATCCAAAGTCCATTTTCGCGTCTATTTCGCACCAAACGACACTCGTTCGGTCTGAACATCTCCAGATGTATCGGTCAGCTCAAAGAAATACGCCAAAACAGCTACAAAGCTCCGGTACTCTACACACAACTCAGGTCACCAGGGTGCACGCACAGTGTCTCAGTCCCAGCTCTCTACCTCAGCTAGTATTAGCTCACTTCAAGCCTCCCAACAACTCCTGATCAACCACACACCACCAAAGGAGAATAAAATCCCAAAATGAAGAATTCCCAATACCTCTGCTGAAAAGTTGGTGCTGTTGCTACTGCTGGAGCGGCTCCACCTGAGTCACAAGGAGGAAGAAGAAGAGGAACTAGGAGAGGGGATGATCTCTAGAGCTCTCTAGTGAAAAGGAGAAGATGGTGAACATCCTATGTAAGAGTACTATTTGTAGAGAAAATTATCATGTGAAAAGAACTGTCACGCCCCGAGTTCAAAAACCAGTGTATAAATTTTTTTTTTTTTCTTTTTTTTTTTTTTTTTTTTTTTTCTTTTTTTTATCAGAGTTGCAAAAACAGCTAGGGCAATGACAGACCGCCACATATATAGAAGAGTCCCAATCCCCTATGGAATTGAGCCTTTTCTATATATGCACGGCTAGCTTGGCAACAACATCAGAGTACTAACTACGTACAACTCCAAACAAATAATTTAAGTTAACTTTACAACTATCTTTACAACTACACAACTGAAATACAATTCTTTCTCTCATACATTTATTACATAACTTTTCGGCTGTCCAGGGTCAACCTCTATATCGATACCTCGCCAATTCGTCCCGACATCCCAACACCCGCTCGACCTGAAAAACAGTCACCCGAGGGTGTGAGACACACCGGAGTGTATCCCAGTGGGCACGACGAGCCGAGAAATAGCAGATCGTACCTACTGGTACACAATACTAGAGGATAGTAATAATCAGGGGTTAGAATAATCAGATAGGCAACATGGAGATCAACCAATATATATATAATCATGAGATCAACAGATATCTAATCATGAAGGTAACATGGAAATCAGATAGGCAATCATGAAGATCAACAGATATATATACTCATGAAATCACAGGTAGGATAAGCAACTCGATAATCATGATACTATAAGTAAAGGCATGCTGATGTATACTTAACAGGAACTGAGCAATTATAAGGAATAGCTAATCATGCATCAACTGATAGAAACCACAAGTACCCAATCAATGCCACTTTTGGCCACAAGGGCCTCAGGCTCACTGCCATGGAGCATATGGACCTCAGGCAAAAGCCCCTTTTGGTCGGACCTCAGGCAAAAGCCCCTTTTGGTCATTGGGGCCTCAGGCTAAAGCCTCTTTTGGACACCCAATCAAGCTATCATAACCCCACTAGGCTCACGGGTCGATCAGACCTCTCTACCGTAAAGAACACCGTGACGGTGGCCAAACCGTCGGTGTGCGTGACTGAAAGCTTGGCTCGACGGCGATCATAATGCTGATGCTCAAACCACGGTCCACTAGACGGCAAGAAGCCGCAGAAAATCCCCACTGGGATACAAGTATAACATGCCAAGTACTGAAGTAATCTCACCTATTCTAAACATGCAGTGAAGAATAGAGACAAGTATAGAACTATGCTAGTGACCAATCAAGCATCGCATGTGTCCAGGAAATGCATATCAACTACTGAAGAAATCAGGATATAACTCAACATGATAAGCAAGCAACTGCTGGAATATAGGCATGATATGCAAGCAAGTAATAAGAGCAGGTATAGACTCCATATCAATCATAATGCTAAAACTCAGTTCACGGTCGGTAGACCGGACAGACGGCGGAACGCCGAGGAAAATCCCCACTGGGATGCAATATCAGAATCAACTGAGTCTCACTCATATGCAAGAATAAGCAGCAACTAAATATCATGGATCAGATATAATCAGGAAGTACTGATAATCAGGTATATAACCTAGCAAATGACCAATCATGCAAGGTATAATCTCAACAAAGGAAGACAGGTTCAATCAATCATCTAGGGTAAGCAAGAACAGGGGTCCAACCAATACCGTACACAGAGGGCCGAAATGATAAAGCCCGACCGAAGATAACCCACCTGTATATAGGAGGAACAACGACTCCACCAGAAGGTAGACGGTCGCGATAACCACAAGACGGATCACAGGCTGGTTCCTGATGACTGGGGCCTACAAAAATACCAGGTGACAACTCAGGATCTACCAATCCTCAAGGCGCAACTAGCGCGAACCGACCATTTCGTCGATTTGTGCTACATAAAGCAATTTAGCTTTTCAGAAACCCCCGAGAAACCCACCAACAGGTCAATAATATTTTAGAATATTTATCTAGCTTTTCCAGGTTGTAACAATTACAGCAGGGCCCTCAGGTTTACTCAAAATGGATTTTATACGATAAATAACCACTGTTTTGGCTCGTTCTCTTAAACGGTAAGTCATTTTTACGAGCCGTCACCTCCAGCAGGTGACATTCAACTTGATGAACGCCGTGCTCACCCATTTGTGGCAGCACGATGCCCGAGGGAAACTTTGGGCCATGAATTACTCCTCTAACCTAGCCGAAACGCATTTTCGCTTCTTCGGCTCACCAAAACCCAAAACAAACGCGAGCATCGCGTTCAGTGACCCCCAAAACCCCAGGAATACACTGTTACAACTTTCCAAACAGCCCCTAGTACAGCTTTTAAGGAATTAGTACATCTAGGCTTGGTTTTGCTACAACTTTGTTTCTAAATAACATGTGTGAAAACTTTGTATACCAAAGTTCCTCTGGACAGTGCCAGGATGCTTGGGCTTGCCCTAGATGCAGCCCAAAACTACTGGATCAAGTAGATCCACCATCCTTGCTCACTAACATAAAGCACAAGTCTCAAATCTCTGTCCACACAGATCCTGTTTGATCTGAAGTGAGCATGAAGCTCAGGGGATGACTCAGGGGATGAATTTGAGCAACTTTCATATTCAACACAAAAGCTAATTCCAACAAAATTCTCTTTGAGGCAATTTCACAAACACCTTATGTGCACCATTTAATACAACATACAATAGCACATTTCCAAGCTTGATCTTAGCAACCATAGGATCTGGGGCTTCCTAACTTGGATCAAATTGATCCATTGGGTTGCTGGAACATTTTCCCTCACTTGGAGCAGCCCCAAAACCTCCAGGTTAGCTCGGGTCCGAGGAGGAAGAAAACCCCCACCACCTTGAAATTCGTGATGAACAACCTGAGGGTTCTGGGCTTCATCCAGATGCACCAGCAGGTGCATCTCATCTCCCTGATGCTCCCCAGGTCCATGCCTGGTCGAGGGAGTGAGGCGGCGCCGGCCGGCCATGAAGCTCCAATTCGAGCTTAAGGCCTCTAATGGCAGATTTTGGCCGAGTCCATGGGAGTCCCTCAAACTTGCAGGGTAGACTCCCTGGACCCATATGAAGCTTCCCGACCCACACCCGGTCGCCGGAGATGGCCGGAGCGCCGGCGAGGGTTACACGAACCCGGTTCGGTTAGGGGCATGGCCGCGCCCCCCCCGTACGTGCATGGGAGCCATGCAAGTACACGGACGTGATCCCCTCACTCCCCGCATGCTTCCCGTGCAGTTGGACGCCCCGAAAAGCGTTGCCGGCACCGGAGCCAATGGCTCGGCCAAGATGCACAATTTCGCAATACTAGGGCATTGTTTTTCTCGCAAACGGCTCGACCAAAAATCCCAAACTTAGCAGATTTCTTCTACTTGTTCCACAGTCTCGGCACCCAAATTTTGGTGCGTTTTGGTCGAGGCGTTTGGGAGTTATCATGCGGCGGAGCAATTCTAGGTTTCCGGCGAGGCTTCGCTTCCGCCGGCCAACCAAGCTGCATGGGAACTTGGGCTCGTGCAGGGAGCACTCTTAGAACATGGGAAACCTACTGCTGTGGTCTAGAGTCCCAAAAAAACATTGGTTTAGGACCCATACCTTGGCCGGAGTTGTGGGAGAGAGGAAGAAGCCGGTTCGCGGTCCTCCTTGCACGCGCGGCTTCGGGCAACCTCCCAGATCACTCCACAGGCACAGAGGAATCCCCAGAGCACGCCCTCTTCAACTCTACAACAACTTGGTCCCAACCTTCCACTCTCGCTCTCTCTCTCGGTTAGGTTTCAATGGGTTGTGTTCTAGGGCTACCCAAGGCTTCGGGGCTATGTCTAGGAGTAAGGGGAACCGAGGGGATGCTTAAGGTCTCCTCCTGACTCCTCGGGCTCACCCCATAGAAGACCAAGAGCCATTTCACTAAATGCAAAGATTCCAAGCTTAATCCGGTTTCACACCAAACCTCCACCCCCAGGCTCTGCCCAGCCTATTTCGTGGGCTTCTTATGATGGCAGAGGCCCAATGCACCAAGCCTCTGTTACGGCTTTTTGGTATTGGCATATTTCGTGAGTCAAGTCAGTGTGTTGAGTCGGAGTCTTAAAGGGATCAAATTGTCAAATCAGCCTTCGAAGACTCATTGAAGATTCAACATGAGCCCAAGTCAACTCTCAGGTATGATTAAATATTGATCATGGTGATTAAAGTTCATTTATAATCATTGGAATCAGGAAATTAATGAAAACCGGTTTAGACTTGGTTTTAGGAACTTGGTTTTAACTTACAACTTTATTTAAGTTTGGATTCCGGTACTTGGTTTGTTTTGGATAAAGTTTATCTTGGAAAAATCAGTTTTTACATTGCGTACCGGAACCACACTTGAAGTTCCTCTAACCCGACACAGAATTTTCTGTAAATTGCATTGCGTACCGGAACACGGACTCGCGTACCGGAACACAATAGAAAAATCTGTGTTTTGCACCATTGCGTACCGGAACACAAATATTTGGTACCGGTACACAATGCCCTCTCGGGAAAAGTTTCCTAAACCGACTCTAATATGTTTCCAAGGGTTATAAATAGACACTTAGGGTTTCTCGACGTGGGTGACCAATACCGAAAACACTCGTGAGCAACCCTAGAGGCTAGGTTTTTACCGTTCCACTTTTTAGCCTCTTTTAGGTCAATTCGACGGTTCTTCCAAGATCCATCTTTTGTCGAATTGATCTAAACTTTGCTTAGAATTTCTTTCTACGGTTCTTCAATGACAATCTAAGCAAAGGATCACCATCGAAGCCTATATTTCTTTATCGGCTGAGTTTGCGTCGTGGATTCGACGTGGCACCGTGGATTCGGTGTGTTGAAGGCGTTTCGTGGATTCGAAACGTGTGCTCGTGGATTCGAGTGGCGTTCGTGGATTCGAACGTGTGCAGTGGACGTGCAATCGGTGGAGCGCAAGGTCCGAAGAACTTGAAGGAGGGGTCGAGTCCGTGGAGTCGGTAATCACCTTGTTATTCTTCAATTCTTAGTGGATTGTTATTGCGTGTTGGTCCCGTGGTTTTTCTCCTGGATTGGAGTTTCCACGTAAATCTCGGTGTGTTGATTTTTATTTTCCGCATTATTTTTTATTTTTGCACTGAGATTGGCTTTTATAATATTACACCTATTCACCCCCCTCTAGGTGTTTGATAGTACCTATTTAGATCCTTGTGGATCCTAAATAACTCTACAATTGGTATCAGAGAGGGTTTTAGGTTTATCTATCATGATGGGTGAAAGTGGTAATATTTTTAGACCTCCTCTTTTTGATGGGACCAATTATGCATATTGGAAAATGCGGATGAGAGCTTTTCTCATCTCTATTGATGAGCGGGTATGGCAAACCGTTGAATACGGTTGGGTGCATCCGGTTGAGGAAGTAGGAAATTCTACTACCCCAAAACCTCGCTCTAGATGGTCTAAAGAGGAAATCGAAAGATCTTCTTACAATGGGAAAGGTATGAACGCTTTATATAATTCTCTTTCCTCGACTGAGTTTACAAGAATTTCCGCGTGTGAAACCGCGAAGGAAATTTGGGATATTCTCAAAATTACACATGAAGGTACTAATCTTGTAAAAATTCAAAAGCTCCAGATGCTTACAAGTCAATTTGACTCTATTCATATGGAAGAGCATGAATTGTTTACAGATTATTACACTAGACTTCAAGATGTAATTAATACATGTGCTAATTTAGGAGAAAAGATCCCGGAGTCGAAAATTGTAAGAAAGATACTTCGGACTCTTCCGGAACGGTTTAGGGCAAAGGTTACCGCCATTGAAACCGTTAGTCATCCGGATGAGATGAGTGTAGAGGAATTAGTAGGTGCTTTGCAAACTTATGAGATGACTTTTCCTACTAATCAAAATTCTTCCAAGTCTTCTTCTAAGCTTACAGGTATTGCATTCAAATCAACAAAGGAAGAAGATGACGAATCGAGTTCCGACGATGAAATCTCTTTTGCCGATTTTGAAGAACAACTGGCGCGGATCACAAAGAAATTTCGTCGAAATTTTGGAAGAATCGAACCGATGGATCTTCATCCACGAAACCATCTAAAGGATCATCGGGTTCTAAATCCTCTAAACTCAAAGGCGTTGCAAAACCTTCTAAAGAAAAAGAAAACGATGATTTCGAAGGGGAAATCCGATGCTATCGATGCAGAGGCTACGGCCATATTTCAACGGATTGTCCTTCTAAGAAATCATACAAAAAGAAGGCTTTGCAAGCAAAAACTTGGGACGATTCTAGTTTCGATGAATCGACCTCAAGTGAAGAGGAAAAAGAAAAATTTGTTGCTTTTCATGCCTCTCAAATTCCCTCTTCTAATTGTGCTTATCATCTTTAGTCACTGACTCTATTCCTTTGATTTTGCATGAAACATCAACAACCGGCGGAGAGTCATCAAGTGAGGGGGAGTCGGACGAAGAAGAACTCGTTGAGGCATACCAACAACTTCTTGCGGAATCAAAGAAGATGGCCAAACTTAACAAGAAGTTGAGGAAGCAACGACATGAAGTTCAAGACGAGAATCAAGCTTTAAAGATCAAACTTCATGATCTCGAGGAGGAACATGGACGGGTATTAGATAACAATAAAATCCTCCAAGAAAAGCTAAACCAATCGGAGATGAACGCAAAATCATATATGGACAAGATTGGTTTTCTAGAAAAGCAGTTTGAGGAGATTCATGTCACCAACCAAGCTTTGACCAAGCAAGTTCATGAACTTAAATCCGACATACAAAGGCTTTCAACCGGTTCCAAGAAACTTAATTGTATGTCCGGATTAGGTCAAGCAAGCAAGGTTGGTTTGGGATTTAAAAAGGACCAAACTGCGCATGCTTCAAGTTCCACAATGAAATCGAAAGGAAGGACATGTCACCTCTGTGGACTTGAAGGACATTTGGTGAAGGTTTGCCCGAAAAAGAGAAAGAAAAATCTTTCGGCAACTTCATCTACGGAGCGGACTCAACGGAATCAAAAGACACATCAAGTCAAAGGAGTTCACTCAACCCACCAAAGGTCCGAGCCACAACATCAATCATTCAAGTGGATTATTGCGAGGCAAAGACCTAAGGTGGATCAACAGTCAAAGCTACAAACCCCGGGCACAATGAATCAAGACAACCCAAGATCCGACGATTTTGGATTCGGAAAGGTGATATCTTTCCTTGTCTTAAGTTCTAATTAGCTTATGACTGTATGTAATGCTTTGATTGGTTTTCCCTTCATATTTTTCTTAATCTTTGCATTACATGTTTTTCAATGCTCTTGGTTTTTATTTTTGTTTTTTCTAACAAAAGGGTTTTTAACGAACAAGTGCATTGAATAAAAAGGATTTCACTTTCAATCACTCCAATTTAATTTTATATGAATTATCAACTTTACTCCATAATCATAATTCTTGAAGATACTTCATTATAGGAGTTTTTGATATTATAAGCATCAAATTTTAGAAATCATGTGTGATCTTTAGATGCTTAATCTATCTCGGTTGTGTGAATTCATTGTGATAAACGTGAGACAACCGATAGACTGAAATTTGGGATTTAATTCTTTCACGTAAGAGATTGCCTTCTTACAAGGGTAAATAAATGAATTATAAAAGATGTGGAAAGAGTTACATCCGAAAGGAGTGTGAAAACTACCACCACATGTTGGAAAGAGCTACCACATGTTATGGATGTCTGGAAAATATTTTATGAGAATTTTTAGTTGAAGCATTCGGAGATTTAAATTCAAAGTTCTTATTTTGAACAATCTCCTGGTTGGTATAAGGTGGGATAGTTAAAAAGATGCTCAAAGAGCCACCCTTAGGTACTTTAGTGCTTATCTCAAATTTGAAAGGGTAGAATTCAAGATTGATGTCAGTTGGAAAATCTCCGTAAGTCATCTTTGTAAATCCGTTACATCTTGATAGAGTTTGGATCTCAAGATTATTTTTGATGACTTGTGTTTGATGAATATAACATGAAAAACGGTCTATAATGTTTTACCTTTATTTTTCATGATTTTGGAGTAAATCTTTTTAATTTTTATAATTAATTGGATTGAATGACATCTATGTGAATTCATTGTTTTTCAAAGCACTTAAATGGATTTCTTGATGGTATACAAATCGGTATTTGAAAAGATTTCAAAATTTGGATTTGTTTCAAGAATTTTTTGCTTTTTGGCTCTGTTGTTCCGGTACCTGCTTTTTAGTACCTGAACCAAGAATCCGGATCAGAAAACCCAATCCGGATCCCGAATCATGAAAATTCCTGTTTTTCACTTGCGTACCGGTACTACATTTTTAGTACCGGAACTACATTGCGGATCCGGATCCCCCTGCCTTTCAATCCGGAACCCGAACGAAGGATTTTCGGTTTTTGCACTGTGTACCGGTACGCGACTTCTTGTACCGGTACGCGGACTGGAATTCTTTTATTCCGAAACCACATTGTCTTTAATTCATTTCTCCCACTTCAAAACCCTCCCTCTCTCTCTCTAAAACATCTCTAAGGGGTTTTTCTTCAAGATCAAGAGATTTGTTGCTTTGATTTGTAAGTTTCTTCATTAATCTTGCTTTCTTTTGCTTCAAAACCCTAGTTTTTAGGTTTTGATGTTTATTTTGGGATTTTTGAGTTGATCCTTACTCCAAATGAAATCTCTTGCTTAAATCACTCTTAATTCATGTTTAGAACATAAATGGTTGTTCTCTATGCGATTAGATTCATGTTTCCATGCTTATTTGCTTGAATCTAACATTTTCATGTGTTCTTAACATAGAAAAAATTGAGAATTAGGGCTTTTTGATGTAAATGAATTTTGAATGATGAATCATCACTTGTGACATGTTTAGAATGTTTCTTAGACATGTTTAAGCCTTTCTATAAGATCAAATCATAGTGCATTGTGTTCTTTGTAGGAAATGGCATGTTCATGGCTTCTTGCACTAGTGATCTTAATGGCCACTGGAAGTGGACGTGGTCGTGGTTCTGGAAAGAAGAAGGCTACCAAACGATCACGCAACGAGGATTCAACTAGCTCAGATTCTGAAAATTCCTCAGAATATGAAGAAGAAACAGTTCAAGGAAAGGGAAAGCACCTATGGCTCCACGGAAAAAGAAGGGTGCGGATTCTCCTCCGCGTAGAAGTACCGGTGGACCGGTAATACGCGACCGCTCTCAACGGAGATCTAATGTTGATGAAAGTGAACCGCATGTGAGTGCAAAACGCCGTGCTAGATTTGCAAACCGCACATGCATTGGAGAGCGACACGTGAACTTTAATGAGCTATGTCGTGAGGTGCCAGACTTTGCAAGGATTTTGGAACGAAGCCATATTCGGCCACTTGGCAGCGTTCAACCTAAGATGGGTTTTTGTGTGGAGATCATCAGGGAATTCTACATGCAAGGTAACATACTTCAAAAAGACCATGACACCGGGGCCTTCGTCTTTGAAACAACAGTTAGAGGCGTCAAGTTTGACATTACTCCAGCAGTAATTGGTGCAAACCTTGGATTAGCTGTTGACACTACTGGTCTTTATTATACTGATGGAAACTTCCTACATGATACCCATTGGGATATGGTTGTGGACTCTATTTGCAAGACAGGGACGCACACGAACAGATCATATGTTGAATCAAAGGACCTAAAACCAGAGTATCATATTTTGTCCTTAATCGTATGCTACAACCTATTGCCCACACTGGGGACCAAAAGGATTCGATGGGATCGATTGTTACTTCTCTTTCTCCTTGGTCACCCGGAAAGTGCAAATGGAATTAACACCAACATTCCATTTCTCATTTGGCAGCAGATGGTACATGTTATTGAAGGATCTAGACAACGTGACCTTCTACCGTATCCGATCTTGATTACCCGTATTCTTGAAGATCATGGAGTGGACATTTCTTGTGCCAAATATGATTATGGCTTGGGGGCAATTGATGGAATCACTTTAGCCAAGTCAATTAGCACTTTGAAGACATTTGGGCATACAAAAGCCTATGCAAGTGAAGCGACAGTGAGTGCACCACCTCGTCAAGAATCTCCTGAACCAGATGAGGTTGTAACTCTTCAAACCTTGCATCGGGATGTTCGTTCACTAAAGCAAAAGATGGAACAAAGGATGGAGCAAGGCTTCAAGAAACTTGAGGATGGTTTAAAGAAAATCTTCGATATCCTTGGGTGCAAACATGATGATGTGGTCACTGGAGCAACTGCACCGAGTACATCTCATGGACCTACATCACATGAGGATGATGATGATTCAGATCAGGATGAGTGATTTCTTTTCCTTCTTGTTTTTGGTTTTCAGTTTCTTTTCATGTTGTGATGAACAAGTACTCTAATCGTCTTGTAACTAAGAACTTATCCTCCTAGTATTTTTACTTTTTGTTTCTATTAACTGTTTGACAATTTGTGACAAAAAGGGGGAGAACGGAAATGATGGACATATCATACAAAAAAGGGAGACAGAAAATAATGATTGCATCACAAAGGGGGAGAACATGGATGCTCAAAAGATGGATGCTCAAGATAGGGGGAGATAAAGAAAAGTTTGAAAGAGCCGGGAAAAACAAAAGAACCAAATGGAAGACGAATCAAATGTAGGATTTTAACTTCTAACGACTAACATTTGATTTTGTTTGGAGTTTTGTTTTTGCAGGAATTACATCACTTTAAGACTCCAAGTCCTAAGTCATAGAGTATGTTTTAGGACTGTTTGGTTCAAATGTAATTTTGTGTTTATTGGATCTTTCACGCAAAGAAAATCAATGTTTTGGTGATGACATTGAATTTCGATTTTTTTTTGGTTTAAGATGAGTGACTTGAGAGTTTTATGTATTTTTGGGTTTTGTCACGAAATTGCCAAAGGGGGAGATTGTTACGGCTTTTTGGTATTGGCATATTTCGTGAGTCAAGTCAGTGTGTTGAGTCGGAGTCTTAAAGGGATCAAATTGTCAAATCAGCCTTCGAAGACTCATTGAAGATTCAACATGAGCCCAAGTCAACTCTCAGGTATGATTAAATATTGATCATGGTGATTAAAGTTCATTTATAATCATTGGAATCAGGAAATTAATGAAAACCGGTTTAGACTTGGTTTTAGGAACTTGGTTTTAACTTACAACTTTATTTAAGTTTGGATTCCGGTACTTGGTTTGTTTTGGATAAAGTTTATCTTGGAAAAATCAGTTTTTACATTGCGTACCGGAACCACACTTGAAGTTCCTCTAACCCGACACAGAATTTTCTGTAAATTGCATTGCGTACCGGAACACGGACTCGCGTACCGGAACACAATAGAAAAATCTGTGTTTTGCACCATTGCGTACCGGAACACAAATATTTGGTACCGGTACACAATGCCCTCTCGGGAAAAGTTTCCTAAACCGACTCTAATATGTTTCCAAGGGTTATAAATAGACACTTAGGGTTTCTCGACGTGGGTGACCAATACCGAAAACACTCGTGAGCAACCCTAGAGGCTAGGTTTTTACCGTTCCACTTTTTAGCCTCTTTTAGGTCAATTCGACGGTTCTTCCAAGATCTATCTTTTGTCGAATTGATCTAAACTTTGCTTAGAATTTCTTTCTACGGTTCTTCAATGACAATCTAAGCAAAGGATCACCATCGAAGCCTATATTTCTTTATCGGCTGAGTTTGCGTCGTGGATTCGACGTGGCACCGTGGATTCGGTGTGTTGAAGGCGTTTCATGGATTCAAAACGTGTGCTCGTGGATTCGAGTGGCGTTCGTGGATTCGAACGTGTGCAGTGGACGTGCAATCGGTGGAGCGCAAGGTCCGAAGAACTTGAAGGAGGGGTCGAGTCCGTGGAGTCGGTAATCACCTTGTTATTCTTCAATTCTTAGTGGATTGTTATTGCGTGTTGGTCCCGTGGTTTTTCTCCTGGATTGGAGTTTCCACGTAAATCTCGGTGTGTTGATTTTTATTTTCCGCATTATTTTTTATTTTTGCACTGAGATTGGCTTTTATAATATTACACCTATTCACCCCCCTCTAGGTGTTTGATAGTACCTATTTAGATCCTTGTGGATCCTAAATAACTCTACAGCCTCTAAGGTGCTGGCCCAAGGTCATTCAAAATATTTCAAGAAAAAGCAATAATTTGGCACTTTTCACGCATTTCGAGGCAAACCGAGCGTCATTTTGCGAAACGGACTTCGCCACGACGTCCGGCTCATCGAGACCTGTCAAGTGGCGTATTTACTTGGTTTGTTTGACGCCCAGATAAAAAGTCGTTCCATCTTGTTCGATTGTATACAGTGCGTGGCACGCACTTCGATGCACCCGGGTCGCCAAACACGAAATCCGTCAGCGCCATTGCGCTCAGAATGTCGAAATTAGCTAGGTTCCATTACTCATACCCCTATGTCAGGGTCTTAGACAGTGGTTCGACCAACTGTCGCTCGCGAGAGGTCGAAAATCGCGAGTTACTATTCACACTTAAGTCGCGAGGCCCGCAATTTGATTTCTGATTTCTGGAAGATCCGACCGTCAGATCGAAAACATCTGAATATGAAACTTCTATGTTTCGACGAGACGATCGCAATGGTGATCTCGGATTTTCCAGATCATGCTCCGATCAAAATTAATATTTTTGGGCCACATTACACTACTAATATTCTATTTTTGCCAATTAAATAATCCAGAAAATTATTTAACTTAAATTTTGAATTTTAAAAATTACGTTTACTACATCACCCACCACTTATAAGAAGTTTCGTCCCCGAAACTTATCTAAACCACTATTAAGCCTTTAACGGGTTGACAATTGACAATCAGTCACAAAATGTTGACAACTCTCAGGCCACCCATTTAGACCCAATCTGAATATTCCCCATTACAGGGCAGAGTATTTCTCAATTCTTTCGAAAGTACGTTGTCGGCCGCCCAACGTGCTTATCAAAAGAAAGGCGAAATACCTTAGATCTGTCGCCAACAACTAGTTGGGGACACAACACTCATCTGAAGGTACATCACATACCTCCCTTCACAGTCTCTATGCCAATGACATGCCCTCTACCAAGGGTATTTACTATCTCGTGGTCAGGAATGCCACCCTGCCTAATTATAAGAATTTAGAATCATATTCCAACGTTTACCAACACCTTATTAACACCTTACTTTAAATCCAAACCAGGATTACCAACGGGCACACAGGCCACTGAATTATGACACGCGGTCTATGAAATCTCTGAGCGAACTGGTACAGGACTAGCAGTCATCTGCTGCTGTGCCATTAATCCAACAACTACTACAAGAACCGTGGTCGATCTTTGAACCACAAGCACTGTAACTGATCTGAGCCCTCTGGCTCCACTGAAACATCAAGCCCACGGTCGAAACCATGACCGCGGCTAACCCTGCACTATCAACGATCCCCACAACGCGAACACGAAACACACTTAAGCTTCAGCCGCTATGCCAAACCCAGCGCTCTCTCGTGAACACAAGTCATCCTAGGGTTCGTTCCTAGCCAAACCTAGACATCGTATTCCTATGCTCCGATACCATCTAATCTGTCACGCCCCGAGTTCAAAAACCAGTTTATAATTTTTTTTTTTTTTTTTTTTTTTTTTTTTTTTTTTTTTTTTTTTTTTTTTTTTTTTTTATCAGAGTTGCAAAAACAGCTAGGGCAATGACAGACCGCCACATATATAGAAGAGTCCCAATCCCCTATGGAATTGAGCCTTTTCTATATATGCACGGCTAGCTTGGCAACAACATCAGAGTACTAACTACGTACAACTCCAAACAAATAATTTAAGTTAACTTTACAACTATCTTTACAACTACACAACTGAAATACAATTCTTTCTCTCATACATTTATTACATAACTTTTCGGCTGTCCAGGGTCAACCTCTATATCGATACCTCGCCAATTCGTCCCGACATCCCAACACCCGCTCGACCTGAAAAACAGTCACCCGAGGGTGTGAGACACACCGGAGTGTATCCCAGTGGGCACGACGAGCCGAGAAATAGCAGATCGTACCTACTGGTATACAATACTAGAGGATAGTAATAATCAGGGGTTAGAATAATCAGATAGGCAACATGGAGATCAACCAATATATAAATCATGAGATCAACAGATATCTAATCATGAAGGTAACATGGAAATCAGATAGGCAATCATGAAGATCAACAGATATATATACTCATGAAATCACAGGTAGGATAAGCAACTCGATAATCATGATACTATAAGTAAAGGCATGCTGATGTATACTTAACAGGAACTGAGCAATTATAAGTAATAGCTAATCATGCATCAACTGATAGAAACCACAAGTACCCAATCAATGCCACTTTTGGCCACAAGGGCCTCAGGCTCACTGCCATGGAGCATATGGACCTCAGGCAAAAGCCCCTTTTGGTCGGACCTCAGGCAAAAGCCCCTTTTGGTCATTGGGGCCTCATGCTAAAGCCCCTTTTGGACACCCAATCAAGCTATCATAACCCCACTAGGCTCACGGGTCGATCAGACCTCTCTACCGGTAAAGAACACCGTGACGGTGGCCAAACCGTCGGTGTGCGTGACTGAAAGCTTGGCTCGACGGCGATCATAATGCTGATGCTCAAACCACGGTCCACTAGACGGCAAGAAGCCGCAGAAAATCCCCACTGGGATACAAGTATAACATGCCAAGTACTGAAGTAATCTCACCTATTCTAAACATGCAGTGAAGAATAGAGACAAGTATAGAACTATGCTAGTGACCAATCAAGCATGCATGTGTCCAGGAAATGCATATCAACTACTGAAGAAATCAGGATATAACTCAACATGATAAACAAGCAACTGCTGGAATATAGGCATGATATGCAAGCAAGTAATAAGAGCAGGTATAGACTCCATATCAATCATAATGCTAAAACTCAGTTCACGGTCGGTAGACCGGACAGACGGCGGAACGCCGAGGAAAATCCCCACTGGGATGCAATATCAGAATCAACTGAGTCTCACTCATATGCAAGAATAAGCAGCAACTAAATATCATGGATCAGATATAATCAGGAAGTACTGATAATCAGGTATATAACCTAGCAAATGACCAATCATGCAAGGTATAATCTCAACAAAGGAAGACAGGTTCAATCAATCATCTAGGGTAAGCAAGAACAGGGGTCCAACCAATACCGTACACAGAGGGCCGAAATGATAAAGCCCGGACCGAAGATAACCCACCTGTATATAGGAGGAACAACGACTCCACCAGAAGGTAGACGGTCGCGATAACCACAAGACGGATCACAGGCTGGTTCCTGATGACTGGGGCCTACAAAAATACCAGGTGACAACTCAGGATCTACCAATCCTC
This sequence comes from Tillandsia fasciculata, assembly GCA_029168755.2. Lineage (NCBI taxonomy): Eukaryota > Viridiplantae > Streptophyta > Magnoliopsida > Poales > Bromeliaceae > Tillandsia > Tillandsia fasciculata. The sequence continues at coordinate 4,022,146 of CM054951.1, read as the reverse complement.
AAGGCGCAACTAGCGCGAACCGACCATTTCGTCGATTTGTGCTACATAAAGCAATTTAGCTTTTCAGAACCCCCGAGAAACCCACCAACAGGTCAATAATATTTTAGAATATTTATCTAGCTTTTCCATTGTAACAATTACAGCATCCAACGTTTACCAACATATTTTAAATCCAAACCAGGATTACCAACGGGCACACAGGCCACTGAATTATGACACGCGGTCTATGAAATCTCTGAGCGAACTGGTACAGGACTAGCAGTCATCTGCTGCTGTGCCATTAATCCAACAACTACTACAAGAACCGTGGTCGATCTTGAACCACATGCACTGTAACTGATCTGAGCCCTCTGGCTCCACTGAAACATCAAGCCCACGGTCGAAACCATGACCGCGGCTAACCCTGCACTATCAACGATCCCACAACGCGAACACGAAACACACTTAAGCTTCAGCCGCTATGCCAAACCCAGCGCTCTCTCGTGAACACAAGTCATCCTAGGGTTCGTTCCTAGCCAAACCTAGACATCGTATTCCATGCTCCGATACCATCTAATCTGTCACGCCCCGAGTTCAAAAACCAGTTTATAATTTTTTTTTTTTTTTTTTTTTTTTTTTTTTTTTTTTTTTTTTTTTTTTTTTTTATCAGAGTTGCAAAAACAGCTAGGGCAATGACAGACCGCCACATATATAGAAGAGTCCCAATCCCCTATGGAATTGAGCCTTTTCTATATATGCACGGCTAGCTTGGCAACAACATCAGAGTACTAACTACGTACAACTCCAAACAAATAATTTAAGTTAACTTTACAACTATCTTTACAACTACACAACTGAAATACAATTCTTTCTCTCATACATTTATTACATAACTTTTCGGCTGTCCAGGGTCAACCTCTATATCGATACCTCGCCAATTCGTCCCGACATCCCAACACCCGCTCGACCTGAAAAACAGTCACCCGAGGGTGTGAGACACACCGGAGTGTATCCCAGTGGGCACGACGAGCCGAGAAATAGCAGATCGTACCTACTGGTATACAATACTAGAGGATAGTAATAATCAGGGGTTAGAATAATCAGATAGGCAACATGGAGATCAACCAATATATATAATCATGAGATCAACAGATATCTAATCATGAAGGTAACATGGAAATCAGATAGGCAATCATGAAGATCAACAGATATATATACTCATGAAATCACAGGTAGGATAAGCAACTCGATAATCATGATACTATAAGTAAAGGCATGCTGATGTATACTTAACAGGAACTGAGCAATTATAAGTAATAGCTAATCATGCATCAACTGATAGAAACCACAAGTACCCAATCAATGCCACTTTTGGCCACAAGGGCCTCAGGCTCACTGCCATGGAGCATATGGACCTCAGGCAAAAGCCCCTTTTGGTCGGACCTCAGGCAAAAGCCCCTTTTGGTCATTGGGGCCTCATGCTAAAGCCCCTTTTGGACACCCAATCAAGCTATCATAACCCCACTAGGCTCACGGGTCGATCAGACCTCTCTACCGGTAAAGAACACCGTGACGGTGGCCAAACCGTCGGTGTGCGTGACTGAAAGCTTGGCTCGACGGCGATCATAATGCTGATGCTCAAACCACGGTCCACTAGACGGCAAGAAGCCGCAGAAAATCCCCACTGGGATACAAGTATAACATGCCAAGTACTGAAGTAATCTCACCTATTCTAAACATGCAGTGAAGAATAGAGACAAGTATAGAACTATGCTAGTGACCAATCAAGCATGGCATGTGTCCAGGAAATGCATATCAACTACTGAAGAAATCAGGATATAACTCAACATGATAAACAAGCAACTGCTGGAATATAGGCATGATATGCAAGCAAGTAATAAGAGCAGGTATAGACTCCATATCAATCATAATGCTAAAACTCAGTTCACGGTCGGTAGACCGGACAGACGGCGGAACGCCGAGGAAAATCCCCACTGGGATGCAATATCAGAATCAACTGAGTCTCACTCATATGCAAGAATAAGCAGCAACTAAATATCATGGATCAGATATAATCAGGAAGTACTGATAATCAGGTATATAACCTAGCAAATGACCAATCATGCAAGGTATAATCTCAACAAAGGAAGACAGGTTCAATCAATCATCTAGGGTAAGCAAGAACAGGGGTCCAACCAATACCGTACACAGAGGGCCGAAATGATAAAGCCCGGACCGAAGATAACCCACCTGTATATAGGAGGAACAACGACTCCACCAGAAGGTAGACGGTCGCGATAACCACAAGACGGATCACAGGCTGGTTCCTGATGACTGGGGCCTACAAAAATACCAGGTGACAACTCAGGATCTACCAATCCTCAAGGCGCAACTAGCGCGAACCGACCATTTCGTCGATTTGTGCTACATAAAGCAATTTAGCTTTTCAGAAACCCCCGAGAAACCCACCAACAGGTCAATAATATTTTAGAATATTTATCTAGCTTTTCCAGGTTGTAACAATTACAGCAGGGCCCTCAGGTTTACTCAAAATGGATTTTATACGATAAATAACCACTGTTTTGGCTCGTTCTCTTAAACGGTAAGTCATTTTTACGAGCCGTCACCTCCAGCAGGTGACATTCAACTTGATGAACGCCGTGCTCACCCATTTGTGGCAACACGATGCCCGAGGGAAACTTTGGGCCATGAATTACTCCTCTAACCTAGCCGAAACGCATTTTCGCTTCTTCGGCTCACCAAAACCCAAAACAAACGCGAGCATCGCGTTCAGTGACCCCCAAAACCCAGGAATACACTGTTACAACTTTCCAAACAGCCCCTAGTACAGCTTTTAAGGAATTAGTACATCTAGGCTTGGTTTTGCTACAACTTTGTTTCTAAATAACATGTGTGAAAACTTTGTATACCAAAGTACCTCTGGACAGTGCCAGGATGCTAGGGCTTGCCCTAGATGCAGCCCAAAACTACTGGATCAAGTAGATCCACCATCCTTGCTCACTAACATAAAGCACAAGTCTCAAATCTCTGTCCACACAGATCCTGTTTGATCTGAAGTGAGCATGAATCTCAGGGGATGAATTTGAGCAACTTTCATATTCAACACAAAAGCTAATTCCAACAAAATTCTCTTTGAGGCAATTTCACAAACACCTTATGTGCACCATTTAATACAACATACAATAGCACATTTCCAAGCTTGATCTTAGCAACCATAGGATCTGGGGCTTCCTAACTTGGATCAAATTGATCCATTGGGTTGCTGGAACATTTTCCCTCACTTGGAGCAGCCCTAAAACCTCCAGGTTAGCTCGGGTCCGAGGAGGAAGAAAACCCCCACCACCTTGAAATTCGTGATGAACAACCTGAGGGTTCTGGGCTTCATCCAGATGCACCAGCAGGTGCATCTCATCTCCCTGATGCTCCCCAGGTCCATGCCTGGTCGAGGGAGTGAGGCGGCGCCGGCCGGCCATGAAGCTCCAATTCGAGCTTAAGGCCTCTAATGGCAGATTTTGGCCGAGTCCATGGGAGTCCCTCAAACTTGCAGGGTAGACTCCCTGGACCCATATGAAGCTTCCCGACCCACACCCGGTCGCCGGAGATGGCCGGAGCGCCGGCGAGGGTTACACGAACCCGGTTCGGTTAGGGGCATGGCCGCGCCCCCCCCGTACGTGCATGGGAGCCATGCAAGTACACGGACGTGATCCCCTCACTCCCCGCATGCTTCCCGTGCAGGTGGCCGGCCCCGAAAAGCGTTGCCGGCACCGGAGCCAATGGCTCGGCCAAGATGCACAATTTCGCAATACTAGGGCATTGTTTTTCTCGCAAACGGCTCGACCAAAAATTCCCAAACATAGCAGATTTCTTCTACTTGTTCCACAGTCTCGGCACCCAAATTTTGGTGCGTTTTGGTCCAGGCGTTTGGGAGTTATCATGCGGCGGAGCAATTCTAGGTTTCCGGCGAGGCTTCGCTTCCGCCGGCCAACCAAGCTGCATGGGAACTTGGGCTCGTGCAGGGAGCACTCTTAGAACATGGGAAACCTACTGCTGTGGTCTAGAGTCCCAAAAAAACATTAGTTTAGGACCCATACCTTGGCCGGAGTTGTGGGAGAGAGGAAGAAGCCGGTTCGCGGTCCTCCTTGCACGCGCGGCTTCGGGCAACCTCCCAGATCACTCCACAAGCACAGAGGAATCCCCAGAGCACGCCCTCTTCAACTCTACAACAACTTGGTCCCAACCTTCCACTCTCACTCTCTCTCTCGGTTAGGTTTCAATGGGTTGTGTTCTAGGGCTACCCAAGGCTTCGGGGCTATGTCTAGGAGTAAGGGGAACCGAGGGGATGCTTAAGGTCTCCTCCTGACTCCTCGGGCTCACCCCATAGAAGACCAAGAGCCATTTCACTGAATGCAAAGATTCCAAGCTTAATCCGGTTTCACACCAAACCTCCACCCCCAGGCTCTGCCCAGCCTATTTCGTGGGCTTCTTAGGATGGCAGAGGCCCAATGCACCAAGCCTCTAAGGTGCTGGCCCAAGGTCATTCAAAATATTTCAAGAAAAAACAATAATTTGGCACTTTTCACGCATTTCGAGGCAAACCGAGCGTCATTTTGCGAAACGGACTTCGCCACGACGTCCGGCTCGTCGAGACCTGTCAAGTGGCGTATTTACTTGGTTTGTTTGACGCCCAGATAAAAAGTCGTTCCATCTTGTTCGACTGTATACAGTGCGTGGCACGCACTTCGATGCACCCGGGTCGCCAAACACGAAATCCGTCAGCGCCATTGCGCTCAGAATGTCGAAATTAGCTAGGTTCCATTACTCATACCCCTATGTCAGGGTCTTAAACAGTGGTTCGACCAACTGTCGCTCGCGAGAGGTCGAAAATCGCGAGTTACTATTCACACTTAAGTCGCGAGGCCCGCAATTTGATTTCTGATTTCTGGAAGATCCGACCGTCAGATCGAAAACATCTGAATATGAAACTTCTATGTTTCGACGAGACGATCGCAATGGTGATCTCGGATTTTCCAGATCATGCTCCGATCAAAATTAATATTTTTGGGCCACATTACACTACTAATATTCTATTTTTGCCAATTAAATAATCCAGAAAATTATTTAACTTAAATTTTGAATTTTAAAAATTACGTTTACTACATCACCCACCACTTATAAGAAGTTTCGTCCCCGAAACTTATCTAAACCACTATTAAGCCTTTAACGGGTTGACAATTGACAATCAGTCACAAAATGTTGACAACTCTCAGGCCACCCATTTAGACCCAATCTGAATATTCCCCATTACAGGGCAGAGTATTTCTCAATTCTTTCGAAAGTACGTTGTCGGCCGCCCAACGTGCTTATCAAAAGAAAGGCGAAATACCTAGATCTGTCGCCAACAACTAGTTGGGGACACAACACTCATCTGAAGGTACATCACATACCTCCCTTCACAGTCTCTATGCCAATGACATGCCCTCTACCAAGGGTATTTACTATCTCGTGGTCAGGAATGCCACCCTGCCTAATTATAAGAATTTAGAATCATATTCCAACGTTTACCAACACCTTATTAACACCTTACTTTAAATCCAAACCAGGATTACCAACGGGCACACAGGCCACTGAATTATGACACGCGGTCTATGAAATCTCTGAGCGAACTGGTACAGGACTAGCAGTCATCTGCTGCTGTGCCATTAATCCAACAACTACTACAAGAACCGTGGTCGATCTTTGAACCACATGCACTGTAACTGATCTGAGCCCTCTGGCTCCACTGAAACATCAAGCCCACGGTCGAAACCATGACCGCGGCTAACCCTGCACTATCAACGATCCCCACAACGCGAACACGAAACACACTTAAGCTTCAGCCGCTATGCCAAACCCAGCGCTCTCTCGTGAACACAAGTCATCCTAGGGTTCGTTCCTAGCCAAACCTAGACATCGTATTCCTATGCTCCGATACCATCTAATCTGTCACGCCCCGAGTTCAAAAACCAGTTTATAATTTTTTATTTTTATTTTTTTTTTTTTATTTTTTTTTTTTTTTTTTTATCAGAGTTGCAAAAACAGCTAGGGCAATGACAGACCGCCACATATATAGAAGAGTCCCAATCCCCTATGGAATTGAGCCTTTTCTATATATGCACGGCTAGCTTGGCAACAACATCAGAGTACTAACTACGTACAACTCCAAACAAATAATTTAAGTTAACTTTACAACTATCTTTACAACTACACAACTGAAATACAATTCTTTCTCTCATACATTTATTACATAACTTTTCGGCTGTCCAGGGTCAACCTCTATATCGATACCTCGCCAATTCGTCCCGACATCCCAACACCCGCTCGACCTGAAAAACAGTCACCCGAGGGTGTGAGACACACCGGAGTGTATCCCAGTGGGCACGACGAGCCGAGAAATAGCAGATCGTACCTACTGGTATACAATACTAGAGGATAGTAATAATCAGGGGTTAGAATAATCAGATAGGCAACATGGAGATCAACCAATATATATAATCATGAGATCAACAGATATCTAATCATGAAGGTAACATGGAAATCAGATAGGCAATCATGAAGATCAACAGATATATATACTCATGAAATCACAGGTAGGATAAGCAACTCGATAATCATGATACTATAAGTAAAGGCATGCTGATGTATACTTAACAGGAACTGAGCAATTATAAGTAATAGCTAATCATGCATCAACTGATAGAAACCACAAGTACCCAATCAATGCCACTTTTGGCCACAAGGGCCTCAGGCTCACTGCCATGGAGCATATGGACCTCAGGCAAAAGCCCCTTTTGGTCGGACCTCAGGCAAAAGCCCCTTTTGGTCATTGGGGCCTCAGGCTAAAGCCCCTTTTGGACACCCAATCAAGCTATCATAACCCCACTAGGCTCACGGGTCGATCAGACCTCTCTACCGGTAAAGAACACCGTGACGGTGGCCAAACCGTCGGTGTGCGTGACTGAAAGCTTGGCTCGACGGCGATCATAATGCTGATGCTCAAACCACGGTCCACTAGACGGCAAGAAGCCGCAGAAAATCCCCACTGGGATACAAGTATAACATGCCAAGTACTGAAGTAATCTCACCTATTCTAAACATGCAGTGAAGAATAGAGACAAGTATAGAACTATGCTAGTGACCAATCAAGCATGGCATGTGTCCAGGAAATGCATATCAACTACTGAAGAAATCAGGATATAACTCAACATGATAAACAAGCAACTGCTGGAATATAGGCATGATATGCAAGCAAGTAATAAGAGCAGGTATAGACTCCATATCAATCATAATGCTAAAACTCAGTTCACGGTCGGTAGACCGGACAGACGGCGGAACGCCGAGGAAAATCCCCACTGGGATGCAATATCAGAATCAACTGAGTCTCACTCATATGCAAGAATAAGCAGCAACTAAATATCATGGATCAGATATAATCAGGAAGTACTGATAATCAGGTATATAACCTAGCAAATGACCAATCATGCAAGGTATAATCTCAACAAAGGAAGACAGGTTCAATCAATCATCTAGGGTAAGCAAGAACAGGGGTCCAACCAATACCGTACACAGAGGGCCGAAATGATAAAGCCCGGACCGAAGATAACCCACCTGTATATAGGAGGAACAACGACTCCACCAGAAGGTAGACGGTCGCGATAACCACAAGACGGATCACAGGCTGGTTCCTGATGACTGGGGCCTACAAAAATACCAGGTGACAACTCAGGATCTACCAATCCTCAAGGCGCAACTAGCGCGAACCGACCATTTCGTCGATTTGTGCTACATAAAGCAATTTAGCTTTTCAGAAACCCCCGAGAAACCCACCAACAGGTCAATAATATTTTAGAATATTTATCTAGCTTTTCCAGGTTGTAACAATTACAGCAGGGCCCTCAGGTTTACTCAAAATGGATTTTATACGATAAATAACCACTGTTTTGGCTCGTTCTCTTAAACGGTAAGTCATTTTTACGAGCCGTCACCTCCAGCAGGTGACATTCAACTTGATGAACGCCGTGCTCACCCATTTGTGGCAACACGATGCCCGAGGGAAACTTTGGGCCATGAATTACTCCTCTAACCTAGCCGAAACGCATTTTTGCTTCTTCGGCTCACCAAAACCCAAAACAAACGCGAGCATCGCGTTCAGTGACCCCCAAAACCCCAGGAATACACTGTTACAACTTTCCAAACAGCCCCTAGTACAGCTTTTAAGGAATTAGTACATCTAGGCTTGGTTTTGCTACAACTTTGTTTCTAAATAACATGTGTGAAAACTTTGTATACCAAAGTACCTCTGGACAGTGCCAGGATGCTAGGGCTTGCCCTAGATGCAGCTCAAAACTGCTGGATCAAGTAGATCCACCATCCTTGCTCACTAACATAAAGCACAAGTCTCAAATCTCTGTCCACACAGATCCTGTTTGATCTGAAGTGAGCATGAAGCTCAGGGGATGAATTTGAGCAACTTTCATATTCAACACAAAAGCTAATTCCAACAAAATTCTCTTTGAGGCAATTTCACAAACACCTTATGTGCACCATTTAATACAACATACAATAGCACATTTCCAAGCTTGATCTTAGCAACCATAGGATCTGGGGCTTCCTAACTTGGATCAAATTGATCCATTGGGTTGCTGGAACATTTTCCCTCACTTGGAGCAGCCCCAAAACCTCCAGGTTAGCTCGGGTCCGAGGAGGAAGAAAACCCCCACCACCTTGAAATTCGTGATGAACAACCTGAGGGTTCTGGGCTTCATCCAGATGCACCAGCAGGTGCATCTCATCTCCCTGATGCTCCCCAGGTCCATGCCTGGTCGAGGGAGTGAGGCGGCGCCGGCCGGCCATGAAGCTCCAATTCGAGCTTAAGGCCTCTAATGGCAGATTTTGGCCGAGTCCATGGGAGTCCCTCAAACTTGCAGGGTAGACTCCCTGGACCCATATGAAGCTTCCCGACCCACACCCGGTCGCCGGAGATGGCCGGAGCGCCGGCGAGGGTTACACGAACCCGGTTCGGTTAGGGGCATGGCCGCGCCCCCCCCCGTACGTGCATGGGAGCCATGCAAGTACACGGACGTGATCCCCTCACTCCCCGCATGCTTCCCGTGCAGGTGGACGGCCCCGAAAAGCGTTGCCGGCACCGGAGCCAATGGCTCGGCCAAGATGCACAATTTCGCAATACTAGGGCATTGTTTTTCTCGCAAACGGCTCGACCAAAAATTCCCAAACTTAGCAGATTTCTTCTACTTGTTCCACAGTCTCGGCACCCAAATTTTGGTGCGTTTTGGTCGAGGCGTTTGGGAGTTATCATGCGGCGGAGCAATTCTAGGTTTCCGGCGAGGCTTCGCTTTCGCCGGCCAACCAAGCTGCATGGGAACTTGGGCTCGTGCAGGGAGCACTCTTAGAACATGGGAAACCTACTGCTGTGGTCTAGAGTCCCAAAAAAACATTGGTTTAGGACCCATACCTTGGCCGGAGTTGTGGGAGAGAGGAAGAAGCCGGTTCGCGGTCCTCCTTGCACGCGCGGCTTCGGGCAACCTCCCAGATCACTCCACAGGCACAGAGGAATCCCCAGAGCACGCCCTCTTCAACTCTACAACAACTTGGTCCCAACCTTCCACTCTCACTCTCTCTCTCGGTTAGGTTTCAATGGGTTGTGTTCTAGGGCTACCCAAGGCTTCGGGGCTATGTCTAGGAGTAAGGGGAACCGAGGGGATGCTTAAGGTCTCCTCCTGACTCCTCGGGCTCACCCCATAGAAGACCAAGAGCCATTTCACTAAATGCAAAGATTCCAAGCTTAATCCGGTTTCACACCAAACCTCCACCCCCAGGCTCTGCCCAGCCTATTTCGTGGGCTTCTTAGGATGGCAGAGGCCCAATGCACCAAGCCTCTAAGGTGCTGGCCCAAGGTCATTCAAAATATTTCAAGAAAAAGCAATAATTTGGCACTTTTCACGCATTTCGAGGCAAACCGAGCGTCATTTTGCGAAACGGACTTCGCCACGACGTCCGGCTCGTCGAGACCTGTCAAGTGGCATATTTACTTGGTTTGTTTGACGCCCAGATAAAAAGTCGTTCCATCTTGTTCGACTGTATACAGTGCGTGGCACGCACTTCGATGCACCCGGGTCGCCAAACACGAAATCCGTCAGCGCCATTGCGCTCAGAACGTCGAAATTAGCTAGGTTCCATTACTCATACCCCTATGTCAGGGTCTTAGACAGTGGTTCGACCAACTGTCGCTCGCGAGAGGTCGAAAATCGCGAGTTACTATTCACACTTAAGTCGCGGGGCCCGCAATTTGATTTCTGATTTCTGGAAGATCCGACCGTCAGATCGAAAACATCTGAATATGAAACTTCTATGTTTCGACGAGACGATCGCAATGGTGATCTCGGATTTTCCAGATCATGCTCCGATCAAAATTAATATTTTTGGGCCACATTACACTACTAATATTCTATTTTTGCCAATTAAATAATCCAGAAAATTATTTAACTTAAATTTTGAATTTTAAAAATTACGTTTACTACAAGAACTCGCAGAATAACAAAGAAGACTAACCTGCTCGGCTGAGAAAAATAGGTTTCGAACACCTGACTGATCATTCGGGAGTCCGAAACCTTGTAGCTACAATAATCTCAGGAGCACCTTTTGGGCGCACAGTGGCCGCCCAAATCATCGTGGGCACTGTGCTCTACTGTACACCTTCTCAGGTAGCTAAATCTAGCACCCAAATACACAATGACATGCCTCAAACTCAACCACTCACCTAACAGACAGACATCCGACATGGGACTTGAGGAAACACACCTGCCATTTTCTAGGAGTCTACAATAACTTCTGGGCTCTCGCAACTGAGATCCTAAATAAGTCTACACTCGGTTGAAATTAAATCGGGGCCTTTGAAACCTAATCTAGGAGCTCGAAATCTCTTGAACTCCAGTTCCTTCTGATTTTGCGACCCCAAGACTGTTTTTGCGTCAAACGGCTCTCGCTCAGCTTGACCATCTTCTTATTTTGCGCCAAACGGCTCTCGCTCAGCCTGACCATCTTCAAATATGTCGGCCAACTAGCTGTACTCTATACATACAACTTGTGAGGACCCGGATCGTCGCGATAGCATTACTGTTGGATCAGCAACTTCTAAAGGCCCGTGTTGTGTGTCGGAGGTGTTTGTACGCATATCGGACCTCAGGATTGGACCCTACGCGAAATTTGGATTAAGAATACATGTCTGGATGCCTTCAACAAATTTTAAAAATGGAATTTGGCAAAACGGATATCGGATTTGGACTCATCATGCGAAAATGATGAAGATGGACTATTTACTTGTATTTTTCGGAACCCGGATTCCAAAACACGGATTTTGAGGTACTTGGTTACTGTTCCGGCCGGCGGGTAGCACCGGCGGCGACGGGAAGGTGGCGAAGCGGGCGCGGGTAGGCGTGTGTGCGGCGGCGAGCAGGCTGGTCCACGAACTTGGGCATGCACCGGGACCAGCGGACTTCGGCTTGGACACGTGGCGCGCGTTGATTGGTTGGTCAACGAACGCGAGACAGCGCGCCGGGCGCGACGCACGGTGGACCCACCAGGCCACGTGTCGCTCGCCCATTGGTGGGCGCAGCGACCCGGCTGGCCCGGCGCGGACCGCGGCGCGTGCACCCGGCCGTGGACAGCGTCGCGACGCGATTGGCGGTCGCTCGTGCGCTGGGCGCGCGGGGCGCGGAACGACGATGTGGCGGGCCGTGGAGGATTCTGGCGCGCACAGTAGTGGGTCTGGCCGGTTTCGGGCGCCCGAATCTGGATTTTTTTTCTTTTTTGTGGGCTGGGCTATAAATAGCCCCTTTGGGCTTCCTTTTGAGGGCTTTCCCGAGCTCCTCTTGGCTTGAGGCCTAAGGAAGGTTGTTCCTCACTTTGTCCTCTACTTCTTGATGCATTCTCAGAATTTTTGGAGGCCGCGGCACCGATGATTACTGCGATGTGGCGCGCCTCGACGTTTTTGTGATTTTGGGCTTTTTCGTCGATATTTCTTCCACAGACTCTCCTGTGCTCATCCGATGGAGTTTTGAGCCGATTTTCATGGCAGCGCATTCACGAGAGGTACGCCTTCGATTTCCATGTTGATTACTTCGCTCTATTTCGAGTTTTTTGTGGTGTTCCCGAGGTACTTTTTGACCCCTTGTACTGCTGCGATATTTGGGACAACGGTGGAGTATTGTTGGGATTTCTCGGCCTACGGGCATCGGATCAGGGCTTGTGAGGACTCGATCAACATCTACGCTTCGAGAGGAACACGACCGTATTTTTATCAGAATTTTTAGAGGTCATTTCGAAGGTGATGTTTTAGCTTCTTCGTGGCTGATTTCCGCAGACTTTTGTTCTTGAGGGAGTTTGACTTACCGCAATGTTCTATTTATATCTTGGCCTACAGGTGTCGGAACGAGGAGTATAAATACTCGATTTGCATCTACTCGTTGCGAGGATCGCATCCGTGATTTTTCTGGATTTTTCAGAGGACTGCACGCAGGTGAAAAATCCCCTTCTCTATATTGTTTTGGCAAAACAGCAAGTGCTATTTGGTGTGTTGTTGGGGTGTTGATTGTGGTCTTGGCTGTGATGTTGGTTTGAGCAGAGGCTTGCGCGACCGTATACCGAGGATGCGGTTTCGGCGAATTTTGTTAGTGTGTGGCTACGCAATTCACCGACTTCAGCTTTGCCTGCGAAAAGTGATTCAGGTGGGTTGCTTCGTCTCCAGAACCAGTGGACGATTCTCTAATTCTATCTGATAGAATGCATGCATATTAGTGTACCAATATATGATTGAGAATTTGCAAGATTATGTTCATATTATGTTAGATGAGGTAAAAGCATGCTTGTGAGAGATGATGTTTCCTATTTATGCTATTATTGGAACTTGACCTAGCACCCCGTCATTTTTTGCATGTTTAACTAGACTAGTAGAGAACCTTCACTTGGGCTAGGTTCTTTTATACTTTAGACATCTCACACTTTGCATCTTTTCCTAGACATAGAGTTTTCTCGCCCGGGTAGTGGACCGAGTGGTCAGGTTATTGTGGGACATTGTTGAAATCGTGCCTGGGGGTCGAGTGGAGTTTGGTAGCTGAGTTTAGACCAGTGTTAGTATTGTTGGGAGCCGTTTGGTAGACGGTGATCCCAGACCATTGAGTATCTTCCGGTCAGTGTCGTCGAGAACCGTTTGGGTAGATGGTAGTCCCGGGTCGTTGAGTGTCGTCCGACCAGTTTTGTTAGACCTCGAGTTGTGGGTCGATCCCGGCTGTGGAGTATCTCCAGCCCGTGAGTTTAGGGTGTTGAGTTGGATTCCTACCTTACCCGAGGGAGTTGATTTCCTTAACTATAAGGGGTTGAGAACTTCGAAAGGCTGAGCCTAGAGTCTGTTCTTCTTTGATTGGGGTTCTAGGCACCGGCCTAACGAGATTCTCGGACCCTTGCTGTGTCGGTTGGTTCTTCTCGTCTGTGAGTTGGGTGTTTCGTTTTGGGTCCCGGCTGTGGAGTACCTCCAGCCTATGTGTTTAGCGTGGCGAGTTGGGTGTTTCGTTTTGGGAGCCGTTTGGGGTCGACGGTGGTCCCGGCTGTGGAGTATCTCCAGCCTGTGAGTTTAGTGCCACGAGTTGGTTGAGTTCGCTGATGTCTCGAGATTCGAGAGAGTTGGTTAACTGAGTCGTTGAGAGTACTTCGACCGTCGTGCGAGATGTTTGAGGATCTTGAGTCCTTCCGTTCTGAGAGTGAGCATGGATTTTGACTATAGCCTGCATGAGCCACTTTGAGCTCGACAGAGATGCGCGAATACCTTTCCTCGGTGGGGTCGCGTCCCTCGAGTGCCACTTCGGAGCACGGCCTATTACTTTACTATTGCCACTCCAGAGCACAGCCTGTTACTTTTGTATCGCGACCTGTCGATGCTGTCCCTCTGGCTCGGCCTTTTTTAGGCAGTCACGGATGTAGTCCCTCTGGTTGGGCCAGTTTTGGCAGTCACGGACGCCCTAAGTAAGTCCAGTCATCCGTGGATGTAATGGCAGTAGGTAGGTGCAGGTTTGACTGGACCCTATGAGGCAGTCAGTCTGATTGGGTCGATTGAGCACCTTGGATGCGAGTGGTTGCATATCTTTTCATCTGTATCACCCATTGAACATTTAGATAGAGGCATGATAGCTGTAGAGTATCTCCACCTTTTCTTGTTCAGTTTTTACTACATTGTTATCTTATGCCTCTAGTAGACTTAGTGGGAAGACCGTCGGGCCTGATGGCGGTACCCACTGAGAACTACCTGTTGGTGTAGTTCTCACACCCGTTGGGAGTTCTCCCCCTCCTCTTTTTCCTTCCTCTCTCTTGTTTCGCAGAATCTTCTGCGGGAGTTGCTGATCCTTCTGTTGCTGTTCGAGGCGAGGGAGTCGCGAGCTAGATCCCTACCGGTCTTTGGAGAGTAGCAGTACCCCCTCATTGGAGATTTGTAATGAAAGTTCATTTCTATTTATATTTTTGTTTCAGTCTCGCATGTCTTCTCTTTCGTCATATATAACTAAAATCAAAATTTTGTATAAATATAATAATATTTTACTTTAAGAATATATCTATATATTAATTTAATCATGCAACCAATAGTATTCTTTTTTACTATAATACAACAAAATTATACTAAATTATAATTTTTGAAAATTTTAGCTAAGTATATGTAAGATAAACAAAATATTTTTAAATTTTTATTACCGCTTAATTTAATATATATTTTCAAAGTAAGTATAATCAATATCTAGTCATATATAATTTTACAAAAATAAGCAAAGGGGAGAGAGAGTAATTAGGATAAAATTGTATTGATTTGATATTAGGGACTAGTAAATATGACTCAATAATCTAAATTATATATATATATATATATATATATATATATATATATATATATATATATATATATATATATAAAATACATAATATATATTATTATATATAATTATAAATATTTTTAATGTATATATTGGAATTTTGTAAATTTAATTCGAAAGAGCTTAGTAATAATCAAGCTCGACTTAAAATAAAATTTAAATTATTTTTTATTTAAATTTATTTTATTTAATTTTAAACTAAATTTGAAGGAGCTGAATGTCGAACTGAACAGGCAACGTACACTGGACGTGTCGGTTTGCTAATTTGCAAAAAAAAAAAAAAAAAAAAAAAAAAAAAAAAAAAGGCATTAAATTAATTTTTGCCGTGCATACAAACCTCGAGACTCCTTGTCACACATTTCACCTAAAAAGAGTCCATTAGATGATAAAGAAGAGAAGGTACAGCAGAAGACAATTAAGACAGCGAAACACACACTAGTACAAAACAACACTAACAACAGTTAATGTGTAGCAATCCGATAGATTCCTTTCCCGCCGCTGCTCACGTGCACATCTCACGCGCAAATCCGACGCGAGCGTTGGGCACGTCGAAGAGCACGCGGTGGTTCTGCTGCTGCATGTTGGCGACCACGTTGAGCACGGCGTTCAGCCCGTCGGGCGCCGCGGCCATCGCGAGGCAGGTGATGGTCCCGGCCGTGCTGTGGATCACCACGTTGTCCTCTGGCAGCGTCACGGCGGCCCCGTCGAACAGGAACGTCACCGTCGGCGTCGGCGCGATGCTCACGTTGTAGCACGTGTCGAACCCGCCGAGCGGCGGCGCCAGTGGGGACTTGACCCGCCTTCGGAACTCGTCCCGCACCGCCGCGTAGGCCGGCGCCGCCAGCCGCGTGAACATGGTGCCGGCGTCGATGACGGTCCCGGCGCCGGTGGCTGGGTCAAAAGCGAGGGCGGAAGGGGGGATCGGCACGACGCGGCGCCCGACGCGGACGGCTGTCATGTTGACGTAGTAGAGGGAAGGCCGGTGGGGGTTGGTGAGGAGCGGGGTGGTCTTGATGCGCTGCGGCTGGCCCTTGGGGCCCAGCCGGAGCGTGCCGGAGAAGTTGAGCGACTTGAAGCTGGGCAGACAGTAGGAGAAGGTCGCGCCGTAGAGATTCTGGGTTTGGGAGAGGAAGGATAGCGGGCCGCGGCCGAGGCCGAGGAGGCCCTGAGGAGGGGCGGAGCTGCCGGTGACCTTTTGCAGGCAGCCGAAGGTGTAGGAGGGAACGACGTCGGCGGCGAGGGAGAGGGAGTCTTGGACGAGGCCGGCGAGGAGGGAGGAGCCGCCGTAGGTCATGTTGAACGCGCAGGACTTGACGGGGCAGGAAGGGGTGGGGACCTGCGAGCAGGCGGGGGAGCCGCAGGGGACGCTGCGGAAGGTGGTGGACTTCGCGGGGGAGAATGAGGGGGAGGCGGACGGGCAGCCGTCGCAGGAGGAGCAGGGGACCCAGGAGGCGTCGTTACTGTTGTCGAGGGCGAGGAGGAGGGTCTGGGCAGGGGAGCCGAGGCCGGCGCGGACGACGTAGTTCGGGATCTGGAGGAGCTGGCGGCCGGGGGCGAGGGGGACGAAGGAGCGGCGGGCAGTAGCAGCAAGGGAGGAGAGGTAGAGCAGACGGGAGTCGTCGCGCGCGGACTGGGCTGAGAGGAAGTCGGCCCAGGAGAGGAGCGGGGCGGCCGAGCGGAGCGGTGAGCAGGGGCCGAACGCGTGGATGATGCGCAGCGTCGAGCCCCCGTCCGGAGGGACCGAGCAGGAGCCACCAGAGTAGGAAGCTCCTGAGGAGGTTATTAGGAGGAGGACGAGCAGCGAAAGGGTGGCCCCTGCAGACATAGTAGACATGGCGATGGGGATTGCGAAAGAGAGAGCGAGAGGTAGATTAATTGGAGCGTGGGTAGCAAGCAGAGAGTTTTCTATACATATAGAGCTAGTGCTGTACAGAGCTAGTGCTGTACCTGACGCGTGAAAGTAGGATGTCTTGTAGTATACTACTGTACAGCTTGATTATTACACAGCCAGTAACAAAGCAAAAAAAAAGAAAGAAAAAAAAGCAATGTAATGAAAAATGGTATCTTTACATCTCTTAAAAAAGCATACACTTTACACCCTTAGATTTAAAGATTGAAAAAATCTCTTCAAAATTTTTAGTAATAAAATAATATATTAATAAAACAAATGAATTAATATAGTGCACAAAAAAAAAAAAAAAAAAAAAATAGAATATATGATTTACACCTACAATGGGCAGACTGTTGATCTGGTCCGATCTGTGATCGGCTTTGAATGTTAACCCTCTAATATGCGCCACGTGCTAAAATAAACTATTAGACAGAGAAGGAATTTGCTCGACTGAATTCTCTCCGCTCACACATAATACGGAGTCCTATTTAGAAGAGCCAAACTAACTATCGAACAAAAATTCAAGAAAGAGCTTGAAAAATCGACTCAGTTCAATCAAACCAAATCATCTTGTATTACTTAAAAGAAAAAAAAATAATTACAAGATTAAGACTTTTCCTAAGAAAACAGTAAATAAAATTGTAAATAAAAATAATAAATCTTACTATAGAAAAGTTATAAATGCAGGAATTGAAAGTAATGAAAAGCACGGTTAGTTATTGGTTTACGCGATTGCAGAATTCCTTTTTATAAAAAACTCTATGTATTTATACACATACAAAATTTAACCACCGTTCACGATAACGACGTACTCTTCCAGAATTTGTTACCAAGGAATCTTTATCTTCAAGTGGATAGTATCACCTTTTCCATCCACATTCCTCTTCATATATGGTGTAATCTTTTGTAACCACCGATGATGAACGTTACATGCCACGTCAGCATTGGTTACAAGATCTTATCGCTTTATAGCATCCCTCTCCAAACTAATCTATCTATACTTCGATCCCTATCTCTATCTCATCACACCGAGGACCGATCTTATCATCCATCGACTCAAGGAGCCGATGCCTCATTCTCCATCAGCTCAAGGAGCCGACGCCTCATTCTTACTTTATCAGCCGATCAAGACTTATCTTTTGTCATAGCACAAAGCTTTCTCATCGACTCACCATCCGTTAGTTGACTATACTTTGACCATATTATGCCATGCGTCATTCCTTGATTTGTTTTTATTCATCCCGACTTCTTGGCAATATTGTGGTCTCAACAATGCTCCATTGACAATCGCCCAAATGGCATTTTGGGAGATTATCGAAACTTCAATTAATGGATCGACATATACTCCAAAATTGCCGATCATTCCTTCTGTCCATCACATTCATTTGTTCTTCTTGTTTTACTTGCCTTCCCATAAAGGACAAATCAACACCAACGATTGATCTTCCTGACTGCTTAATCCAATGGCCTTTGATTGCACTACCATCACATCCCCATTAAGGATTCACATACCTCATTCGAGTGATACCTCGAACGGAACGCTCGGCTTATGTCAATTTCTCATCTGACGATCCCTAATAACACCCTAATCTTTTCATCATAAATGCTGATATACCAGAGCGGCGGCGGCCACTGTTTTATTCACTCATTTCAAACATTTTATTTCCCTCCCATTTCCTTTTCTTTTTCAACCACCATTCTTCTTCTCCAAGAACCATTGCCTTCTTCTTGCATTTCTTTCACCTCAGAAAATCTTCACCCTACTCTTGCACTTTTACTAAATTCGGCTTATTCATTTCTTCCTCCAATGGCTCCTCGCGCTAATCTGCTAATGTCAAACCCTAATATTGACTTTTGCCTTCTTCGTCCTACAAAGGGAAACTCTATGCGTTTCATTTCTCGCCCCTCTTTCATCAACAACCCAATAAAATCAACCTTTTTTTTTTTTTTCGACCGACGACATTCCCTTGTCGGCGGATACTGTCTTCGTGGGGACTTGGTCTTCCAACGAACCCTCGAAAAAGAGTCTGCATACATGGCCTACCGTTTCCAAGCCCTATATTCAATGGCTCGATCGGGTCCAACATACTCATGCCGATCTCTAGAAGGAGTTGGGTTTTTTTTATGCTAGCCAGCTCTCCTGTCAATCTTATCAAGCCGATTATCTTCTCATCGCCTCGGCTCTATGCTTTTGGTCTCCTCTCTCTAACACCATTTTATTTCGCTCGGGTCCCTTCACCCCAACTCTTCTTGACGTTACCGCAATTACTGATCTTCCGCCTTACAGCACCTTTATTTCCTCCAACTTTACCACCTCGGGCGTAGACAAATTTGACGCCTTTATGGATCCTAAAGCAGACTTGGCCTATACCAAGTTTTTGAAGCTCTTTACAGGTTCGAGGCATAACCCGATTTCGAAAGATGAACATACCTTATTCCTTCTTTACTGGCTCTACCACATCCTCTTCTGCACACGATCTCAGAAAATCAACCGATACTTCGACCCCATCAACGTCGCCTTAGCCAACGGTGAAAAAATTGGTCTCGGCCTTTCCTCGCCTTTGTCTACCGAGAGATTTTCGAGGTGGTCAAACCAACATCCTCAAAAGAGAACCGAATCATCATCGTCTTCATATTTGGTATTTTTTGGTTTCTCCAACTCTATCTCCAATTCTATTTCCCCGCTCTTTGCCGCACATCAATTCAGCTTTATGCCCTCGAGCGGTTTTCTTCCTATGGTCAGCTTCTCAGCTCTCCTGAACCTTTTTCTTCAAGTCACTCCTTAGATTTCGTTCGATATTTCAAGATTTTTTATACTAAAAAGAGCGAGCCCCGGGCCACTGGGCACCGTTTGGGTCAAAAAAATAGCCTTATATGGTTTAAAGAACGCTTCAAGTACATTCGACACCAAGTAGACTCAACCGAAATTATTGAGCACTTCGTCGTGTGGTACTCTTTTCTTGCCCCAAGAGACCTTCCCATCGGACTAAAAAGTTGATCCAAACTAGCTCCGAGCATAGAAGTCTACTGCCCACACTTCACCGCTCGCCAGTTTGACCTTGTTCAAGCCCTTCTGATCCCGGCATCTTACTTCACTGACAATACTTACCGGGTCCAGCACACCACCAAAGGAATAGCTGAAGTAGACCAAATCATAGCCGTAGGTCATCGCCTTAAAAAGCACTTTATTCCCATGGCCTTTGATCTCGTCAGCAATGGTTCCTCTGAGGATATTTTTTGAACGTCTTGGGAGGATGTCTGCAGCATTCTCTTTCCCCTCGATCCTGGGAAGATATTTTGAATCGGTTCGATTTTGATTCAAACTTACTATCTAAGTCAAAAGGTAACACTTATCCTTCTCTCTGACAGGGCATTTAACAACTTCCTTACATATCTCCCTTTGATTTCTTAGCCGTAACATCCTCTTCAACCTGCGACCTAGTTCTTGAAGGAGGCGTTTAGCCCTTCCAGACTTTGCCGGTATATTTCTTCTCATCTTCTATTTAAACTTCACAATATACCTCTTATAAATTTTTGTTTAGCTGGTTCGCACCACCGTACAACCGGCTCGTAGTTCCCCTTCAGCCAAGCACTCTTCCCAGAAGCCCTTAGCCTTTTCTTGACTTATCAAAGAAGAGCCCATGGCTGAAGAAGCTGTTCAACCGAGCCAAGAAGCACAAGCTCTTTCTCAGCCCTCAACACTTCCAACCTCCATCTCATCTGAGGGAGACGATACTCTGCCCCTTGAGGAGGTTCTTTAGGTAACCCTATTACTTTTGCTCATTTCCTTCTAACAGTTCTTACTTCAATTACTGGTTTTCTCTCCAACATTGTCACCGCACTTCATCCGCTAAATGCTCGGCCGAAGAACCCATTCTTTCTCCTTGGCCATCTATAATTCCAAAGGAAATCACCCCTTATGCAGCAGCCGAAGTTATCGAAGCAGCACTTTATCAAGCACTGGCCGAGGCTACCCCCAGACCTTCTGTCGACCTTTTTTCAGCCTGTAGTGCTTCGGCTTTCGCTAAAGTAACAAAGTACGGGTAAGTCACTCCAATCGTGATTAAAAAGTGTTAGAGCAAGTTTGGTTCGAAGTAAAAGGCGTTCGGACCAAAAGTGACTCAAAATTGAAATTTAAAATAAGTTTCGAAATGAAAATTGGGTTGAAATCAACCCTAGAATAGTTGAAATGGCTATGTGTATGTTAGAAATGAATTCTGAGTATGTCGGAATGATTTCATGGGATTTAGGGCCTCGTAGAGCGAAAACAAAAAATTTGAAGAATAGTCGCTTTTTAATAATTTGATTATTTCGAGAAGGAATAATCATAAAATTTTAATATGAAAGATTTTTGGAAGTGTTAGAAATGTGCAGGAGTTTCGATTTTGTAGAATTTGATTTGTAGAGAAAACGGAACGAAAATCGAAATTCCAGAGCAAAAATAAGAGAAAAATAACGTGCAGGAATGCTGTAATTGCAAAAGAGTTCGAACAGTGGGAAAAGAGTTCGGACTGTTTTGGTGCGCTGAAAAACCTACGTTCGGGGTCCGGACCGAGGGAAAAGAGTCCGGACCGTTGCGGACTGAAAGCTCTAGAAAGTGACGGTTTTGTGATTTTTTGTTAGGGTTTGGGTATAAAAGGCAGGGGGACCATTCCCCCAACCTCAGCATCCCTTTCACTCTCTCTTACTTTCTCTCTCCTCTCTTTCTCTCTCTAGAAAAAAGAAGGAACCATAGCTTCAAGGATGGAATTTTGATGGGATTGATCTCATCCGAAGCCACGAATCGGAAGAGGATCGCTATGAGAGCATCCGAGGAGGAAGAAGAACCTCTCTCCACCTCTCTTGAGCAAGAAATCAAGAGATGAGTTTTTAGAATTTTTGAGAAATTTAGGGGTTTTAAGTTTTTGAGCTCTAAAAAAGTTTTTAATAATATCTTTTAGTTTTAACCGATATTTTAGGAGTTTTTTGAAAGGGAAATAGATCAAACCCTTGTTCTCGAAACAAGAATATTAAGGTGGGGGATTCTTCCAAAAATAGGTAATTTCTCTTCTTTTTTCTTTGTTTTTGGATTTAGAAGTATGTTAGCAAGCATGTAGTATAGAGTGTTGTGATTTTGGTAAAATAGTGTTTAGCCCTAAAGAGAGCTATAGTAAATCTAATGTAGGTTTTCTTTCATGTGTAAAATGGTAAAGATATATAAATGTATGATTGTAATCATGTTTGGGTATAACCCTAGAAAGTTGAAGTAAATAAACCTAGAAAAATGTTAGTTTTGCAAATTGCATGAATGTGAAACTAGGAGAAAGCCTAAGCTAGAAGTGCAAATGAGTGACATTAAACCTATAAGATAACCCTAAGCACACGAGTGGCATTATCTTAGGAAATAGCCTAAGGTTGCATGATAAAGTGTTCAACATAGAGTCAATGAACTCTAGGTTATGTGTGGTGTCAAAAAAAAAATATAGAGTTAATAAAACTCTAGGCAAAAAAAAAAATATGAACATAGAGTCAATAAACTCTAGGTTAATGATTATAAGGCTAAAATAGAGTTAATGAACTCTAGGTTAATGGTGTAATACAATATAGAGTTAATGAACTCTAGGTTAAACAGGTAAATATGAAATATGAAACATAGAGTTAATGAACTCTAGGTTAATTAGGTAATGCAAGATATAGTTAATGAACTCTAGACTAAGTATGGAATGCAACATAGAGTTAATAAACTCTAGGTGAATGTGAAAGGTGAAACATAAAGTCAATAAACTCTAGGACAAGTATGAAATAAAATGCGACATAGAGTAATGAACTCAAGGTTGAATAAGAGATAAAATTATAGAGTTAATAAACTCTAGGCCAAAGGTAAATTGGAACCATCGGTGTCCTCGAGACATAGTGAAACCCTAAAGTTGTGAAGATAGAGGGAAGGAATAAGAATAAGTGAGTAAAGAAAAGAATGAAAGAAACTAAAGTTAAGAGAAAGTTTAAAATGGTTGTTTTCATACTTGGGTCGTGAACTACGGGAGGCTGTGTCTGGAACCTATTCTTCTTTGATTGGGGTTGTAGGCACCAGTCTTTTAGAATTTTCGAACCCTTCATTGTTGTTAGTTGTTGAGTTCTAAAAGAAAGCTTAAAATGGCTAAAGAACTAAAGAAATTGCCAAGTGTTAATTGTAAATGTGAATGAAAAAAATGCATATTATTAGCCCTTCATCAATCAAGCTACGGGAGGATTTGAGTTTTGATGAAACTCTGATGCGGATCTTGGCACGTGAGGACAAGCAGTTGCGTATCCGATCAATTCCCTACGTAAAGGTACAATAGAGTAACCACGAGGAACGTGAAGCTACATGGGAGTTAGAGTCGATGATGAGAGAGCGGTTTCCTGAGTTGTTTTCAAGGGATATTAGTTAAATTTCGGGGTCAAAACTTCTTTTAAAGGAGGTGTGATGTAATAACACCGATTTTAATTTTTGGGAATCGTTTTAAAATTTTGGTTATTGGAATAAAGTTGGCTTTTTTTGAAAAAATTGGTTAGAATGTGTGAGATCTTTGGGAGTGAAAGTCGTCACATGCTGTCAGCGTCGTCAGACGGATTACAGCGATGTGATCGGATCGCGAATCCGACTTACGAATCTCCCGAAAATGCACTTTTAAGTTATCGGGTCCAAAAAGGTGAATTTGGAAATTTTCGGTACCCGTTAAGGCAAATTGGTGCATCGAAATCCATGTAATGGATATGGGATGTTTCAAATCATTACCACGCATTTTGAGGAAAACGGGCAAAAAATCCTATATAAATATCATGGGAATTAGAAATTTTTGGATGTAAAAGAAAACCCTAATTCTTGGTTCCCAAGATTTTGATTGCCTTCTTCTTCCTCGTTGTATGCACCGGAGATCGGAGTCGGAATCGTCGTCATAGCCACCATAGCGGATTTGGAGAGCGGAGTCGACCGACGTTGGGCAAGGCTGCCACCGCCGTTGCCGTAGTCGCTCGGTTGCCACCGCCATTGCCTTAGCTGCTCGGCCACTACCGCCGTGCCCTAGCCACTCCGCCAAGCACGCGCCGCCCACACAATCTACCAAGGGCACGCTGCCAATGTGCACTGCCAGCCACGCCGCCCACATAGTCCTAGCCGCGCGTGCCGCTGGTGCTGTTTGGCCTCCACTGCCATCAAGGCCTTGGTGGGGCCTTCGCTAAGCGGAATCGGTTTAGTTCTTTCGTCGTTCGTGGTTCCGCTTAGCCATTTCTTGTCGTAGTCTTCGTCAAAGCGACGGTAGGAGCTCGGATCGTCGTTCGCCATTCCGTCGACCGTCAGATTACTGCCGGGAGTTATCGGATCACGCCGGAGGACAATTTTCACTTTCGGAGGGGTTCTTGATGCGAAGGTCCATCGATTTGCCATTCTGGGACAGCGATACACCATTTTCTGTTCCGATTTTTCCCATCATCGCCGGAGCTTCGCCTATCATTTACGGTACACCTATAAAACCCTTTTTTTGTGTAGTTTTGTATTTTTACATGGTTTTCCCTATCGGATGGTGTTAAGAGTATTTTATCATGTTTTTACCGTCCGGATAGTTGAATGTCGCGGTAAAAGATCCGGTGGACTATTTATCCACATCTGAACAACGGTAGAATCGTTTGCGGCATATTAATGATCGGTAAAGCGATCGGTGTGACAGTTCTGAAATCGAAGGTGGTTCCGGTAATTTGGAATACAAAAAAGTTTGGCACAGTAGTCGGAACCACTAAACCGTCGGTTAATATAAAATTATTAATTGATTAATTATGGACTGTGAATAGGTCCAGGTAAATTTCTGGAGGCTTATAAGGGTCACGAGCATGGTTGATTATCTCCGGTAAAGGTAGGTACCACGATCCGAAGAAGAGAACGATGTTGAATTGGCTCAATTCGACCTTTCTCTCCTCCTTTTTTTATTATCCTCATAATGCTTGTTTTGTTAGTAGGAAGGTTGATGTTCACGAATAATGTGACAACACGGTACATCATAATAGGACAAGGATTAAATGAATAACATTCTTGTTATTATTAGTTTATGCTACATATCACTTGGGCGACTATTATCGCAAAGAGAGGATTACATTTGGATACGTGATCGTCATGCTCTTGGCGCATTTCATTCACACCGGCGGTTTGGCCACCGTAACAGTGTATTTTTCCGAAGTGGTGGTCTGATTGACTCGTGATCCCTACGCGGCGACTTGCGTGAGGCGGCCCCCTACGGACATTGCAGTATCGCGATTAGTATGGATGGGGCTGTTTGAACCGGCTCGTCGAGCGGGATTATGATAGTGCCTGAGGTCAGTAGACAGACATGGCGGTTGTGTTGGATAACAGTGGTATGATTCCCTATGTAGGAACTGAATGGTAGCGGTATGGTGACTTGGATATTCCGGTATACGGGTTCCTCGCGTATTACTGTATCTTTAGTTGTGCTTATTTTCTCGTTATGGATTATGTTACTGATTCTCACTGTGTGACAGTTTCGGTTGGGGGGTGGGGATCAGGACGGGGTTGAGGATGCAGCATAGGGAGTTGCCGATCTTTCTTCAGTCTAGTGACACTCTTATTCTTTTCTTGTTGGTTATTTCTAGTACGATTGGATATTATGCCTGTGGATGTGGATATTATGGATGGTGTGAATGTTGGGACGGACTTGTATTTTTATTACTTAGATATACTCTTTGGAACTATACTTTTGGTATATGATTTTATGGATGCGTCGTGTGGACGTGAGATTTTAAAACTTAAAAAGAATTTGCGAAAACGGTTTTAGAAAATTGAGTATCGTATGAGCACTGTCTTTTAAACCCTGTAGATTTATCCTTTCGAACTTATGATACGTTGGGTGGACGTTATTTTCATATGAATGATTGTAATGGTTTTTATTAAAGTTATGCACTCTGTGAATGTAAAGGAATGTGTTATTGTGGTTGATGTATGTCATTATAAATGTTGACGCCGTGCGTTATAGGGGAGACTCTCTTCGTATGAACATAGAGAATTTGTATATGTTGTGGGTCTGTGTACGTGCCAGAGCGGGTGATCTTCATTTAAAAAAAAAAATGCTTCCAAAATCAGGTTGTTTCTGCTTTAAAATTGCTCCCGGGACGTGATAGTAAGCTTTCCAGACGTCTGAAACAACTTTAGGGCGCCCGAAAAATCTGGAACTTCAGTTCCTTTGCAATTTGCGTTCTCAAGTCTGTTTTCGTGTCTATTTCACGCTAAACGGCTCACGCTCGACTCGACTGTGGATTATGTTAATATGGATCTGAATAGGGAAAAAACTACCTAGAGGGGGGTGAATAGGTGTAAACAATAAACACACCAAATCGTTGCGTAAAAAATAACCTAATGTGGAAAATAAATAAGTACGCAAGATTTTACGTGGAAAACTCCGTCACATGAGTAAAAAACCACGGGACCGATAATACGGTGAAATCCACTAAGATTAAACACGTACAAGGTGATTTGTCGTAATCCTACGACTCAACCTTTTCCATACGCTCCTAGTTGATCTTCTTTGCTCGCTTCACAACGCTCATCGAATACACGATTTGCGTCCAACTTCGAATCCACGAAGTCCAACATCGAATCCACGACGTCCAACCAAATTCATGGTCTTCACCAATGTAGCACGTATCGATCACACGAACGTACTTCGCTCCGAATCCACGAGAGCGGTAGCACCTTGAATCCATAAGGCCACGCGAATCCACGCGCCGATTTTAGAAAATCGTTGTTTTTGTTGGTGATGATAATCCGCCGAATACTTAGATCATAGATAGGCAAGAATTACCATTTAAGTATTTTTCAATTTGATTCTACAAGAAATAGGAGTTTGGAAACCCTAGAATCAAATTGAACAATATAGACGAAGAGACATAGATTAGATCATATTTTCTTTTCTTCTCTATATATGTGAATTTTTTTATTTTTTTTGGTTTCTATTCAGTTACCCTAGATGTGAAATTATGGTTTATTTATAGATTAGAAACCTTTGGAAAGAGATAAACATCAAAAACTATCTTATCTGGAATTTTCCCACTCGGCGGTCCGGACTGGATTAAATCTAATCCGGACTGTCGTCTTTAGACAGAGCTTTTCCAGAAAAACAAGTTCGGGGTACGGACTGGAATTTTCTGATCCAGACTGTTCATGCGATTTCAGTAAACACATAGTTCGGGGTCCGGACTGAGTAGAGACTGTTCTGGACTAGAATTCCGCATAAACTAAACTATGTTCGGGGTCCGGACTGGAATGGTCTGATCCGGATCCTGAACATCCAACTTGTCCAGTTTTTTATTTTTATGCAATGAAAAATCTTCCAAGTGTTTCTAAACTACAAGAATGTATTCGGATCACCAAAATTATTTAGTTAAACGTACCTGATCCTTTTGAATTCATTCTTCTTCAGATTGATGTATATGATCCACAATTCTTCATCTTCAATCTTGAAGACTTAAAACACTTCACGAAATACGCAAACACAAAATCATTAACATCGACCACCCATCGAAAAGACGCACCCAAATAATTACTAAGTCTCCGGTACTCTACAGAACAACTGTAGAGATTATGTTAAGGATACCCCCAAATTTTGTTACGGCTACTCCTAAGTTACATAATAGTTACTCCTGGTTCTTGAATGTGTGTTATAAATTGGCATATGTGATGTGATGTTAGAGTTCTTTTCTCTATAGTTGTCATAGGCGCATTGTCATCGAAGTAACTCTCGTTATTCGCTACCTTTCTTTCTTCAACTGCCTTTTAACTTCTCATCCTCAATTATGTTCATTTGAATTTTAAACAATTTAATTCAAACGTCTCTATCTATTCATTTTCGAAGTGTAAAAAATTTAGTATTCATTCCGGTATCAGATTTTGTAAATTCGTAATTCTCTTCAGTACTGATTATTGGGATTTCGCAGCGAAAACGTCAAATCAAATTTTTTACCGTAAATCCATCTCCTCAAGAGAAGCTAGAACCAACACAGCCACAAAAGAAAAAAAAAATCAAAACAGAAAATACAAATGAAATAAAATTATTAATCAAGAAAACAATTACACGTGACTCATCTTCTACAATAAAATAGTTTCAACCCGAATACTCTTTCTAAATCTCTCTTACTCTTCTCTCGTTTTCTATAAAATAAAAAAACTTTTCTATTTTTCTCTGACATGCACCCGTGCACTAGATGCATGTAATCCGGCCTTATCTCTCCTTGGTCCGACACAACCTCAAGAATATTGCTGTACTACTTCTCAAGCTTCAACTCTTAATGTATTACTAGTATAGTTACCCGCGCGATGCAGCGGGTAGATTTTATTAAAATACTTTTTCATAATTTTTTTTAGATCATATATGATAGTTAGAAAAGTAAGTATTAAATATGCAAACTCATCCAAACTATTTAATATAGAAGATTTTATTGAGAATAAAAAAACATAATTAAATCTAAATAATATGTAATCAACATGAAAAATTAGAAAAAGAGAAAAAAAAAATATATTATTGCATGTGTTTACAATAAAGATTTCGTGCAAATAAAAATTTCTATCAATTTTTTAAAGGATGGATTTAACTGTGCGAGCAGAGTGAAGTGAGTACCGTTACATGTCGGTGTTCACACGTGCCAAAGGATCCTCGCCACCGTCCGTGACACGTGCGTAGCTCATCCTTCCCACGTCCACATCACGATTCTCCCTCTCCCTCTCCCTCTCCCTCTCTCTCTCTCCTCTTTCTCTCTCTCGTATGATCATATCATATTACATATAAGACTCTCCCCAACTCTCCACACACACACACAAACACTCTCTGGGTAGGTGAGGGGATATATATTGAGTAGGAGATGGGAGAAAGTGAAGGGCGTACGTTTTAGAAAGACATGAGGAAAGATGATGGGGTGTAAGTTGTAAACAGAAATTAATAAGGGGAGATGAAGAGTGTAAATAATTAATAGGATGTATGTTTTCAATGAAAAAAATAATGACACGTGACAAAAATAAAAAAAATTATATATAGATATATATAATGCATCAACTAGGACATACCTAATTCTACTATAATTAAAAATTCCATCTAATTAATATTTAAATTTAAATTAATTTATCTTCCATTTAAATATTAATTCTAATACAATTAAAATTTAATTACAAATAAATCCTACCACGAAGAAGTGCGTCTGGGCATGATGTCGAAAACCATGTTGGCCATTCTTTGTCAAACTTTCTTGCCTATATATCACCTTCGCCGGTGCTTCATTTTGGCATCAACTGATAGTAAAATAATTTTCTTTAAAAAAATCATAGGGTGACACTTTATTTACCATATTTTTTTTACAATAAAATAAATATAATTTTTTGAACCACAAGAAGATAAAGTAAAAATGCACTATATTATAGGGTAGTTAAATATAACTTTTTGAACAATAAAATGGCAAAATAAAAATAATATACCATAGGAGAGTAAATTTAAGTTTACCCTAAATATAATTGAGTAATATTATCAATAC
Source organism: Tillandsia fasciculata (assembly GCA_029168755.2). Lineage (NCBI taxonomy): Eukaryota > Viridiplantae > Streptophyta > Magnoliopsida > Poales > Bromeliaceae > Tillandsia > Tillandsia fasciculata. Next base: position 3,992,749 of record CM054951.1, on the reverse strand, counting down.
ACTCAAAATAGGATGTAAGATATACATTTCATTCATCTAATGATGAAATCTTCTCCACTAGTCACTTCAAAGCGACTTATAAAATCCATCGCACGCTATATTAAATGGGATGTAAAATATACATCCTAAATAGAGTGTTATCAAAAATATTTTTCAATATAATTTCATGTAAATTGCACGTTTTGTGCTCAAACTATGAGGTGAGTGATAATTTGGTCCTCAAATTTTTTTCTTTTCATAATTTTTAGCTCGAATTCTTAGAATTATTATAATTAAGTTTTACAATCTAATTTAATTGATTAAATATTAATGTATTGCTAATATAAAAATAATATAATATTTTATTTATTATCTTATCATTCAACATAGTAATACTGTTATATTATTTTCAAATCAAAACTATATTAATATTTAATCTACTGAATTAAATTATTATACATGATTCTAATAATTTTAAATATTTAAATTAAAATTAAAAAACTGAACTATCACATGTCACATCATTTGAGAACTATAAATGAAATTTATTCTACAATTTCAATGTTATTTAGCAATTTTGTTTGTGAAATTCGTAGAATACCCAGTCTGTTTCGTACAGATCCTTTGATGCGACGTTCTTTCATTGCCCGTGACCACCTATTACGAATGCCTGCTCGGAGGGTAGAATTTATTGGATGAAAGTGGAGACTTTCATCGCGTGATTGGATCGGGTCTTGGAGACGTACAGTCTGTACTGCATCTCGTCTTCCATTCATGGAATGTCCGTGTGCTAAGTGCGGAGGCAGCCCGGAGTGCCTTTACCTACGGTATATAGTAGATGCCTCCAGTGCGCCCCCTCCCCCCCCCCCCCCCTTTTTATCTCCACTAATGAGAGTGGACAACTTACTATATAAAGTAAGAGCAATTCTATATGTATACTCCAATATATATATATATATATATATATATATATATATATATATATATATATATATATATATATATATATATATATATATCACACTCTTATTATTTAAGAATGAGAGTATGATGAAGAATTATTTGAAGTGATTTCTAAAATATATTTTCATCCTTAGATGGATGAAGGTGTAGAATGTACATCTTTTTGGATTGTGCATGTAGCATTTTCTATAAAGTAATGCTATCCCTATGTATCATTTAAAATGATCCCATTTGATTTGATAATGAATTTAAAAAAATATAAATTTAAAAATAAATAAGAATAAAATTAATTTTATATTTAAATAAAAATTAAATTATTTTTATTTTTAAAAATAAACAAAATAGTGTTTGGATGATTAGATTATAATAGTGAGAATAAAATTAATTATAATTTTAAAATAATAATATTTTATCTAATTAATTAATATAAAATATTAATCAAATAATAATGAATATTTATATAAATTAAAGCTTAAATTTTAACGTTTAAATTTTTTAATTTATAAAAATTAAAGTTAAAAATTTAAAAATTTGTATAAATTTTAAAATTAATAAATTTTAAAATTTTATAAATTTATTAAAAATTAAAGTTAAAAATTTAAAAAGTTATAAAAATTTTTTAAGAAAATTAAATTTAAAAATCTTAATTTTAATTATTTCGAAAAAAATATGCAAAAGATATGCAAAAAATTTAATTTTTAAATTTGTATAAATTAAAAAATTTTATAAAAAAATTAAAAATTTGTATATAAAAAAATTATACAAATTACAAAAATTTTAAATTTTTTAAATTTTTTAAATCTATAAAAAATTGAAGTTAAAAATTTATTAAAAAAATTAAATTCAAAATTTTATAAATTTTAAAATTTTAAAAATTTAAATTAAAATTAAAAAAAAAAGAAAAAAAAAAAGATGGGTACAAGGTTGTTCCCACCTTGTTCCCACCCAAGGTGGAATTGTTATCCGGGAATTTTTTAAAAATAACCCTCTCAAACTTGGAAATTTGCAAAATGACCCTGTGTAAAAAAAATTTGTAAAACTAATCCTCCTTTTGCCACGTCGGCGCCACGTAGGGTAGCCAGCGTGAAGGCGCTGAAGCGGTCAGCGCCTTCACAATATTCCTATGAAGGCGCTGAACCCCTCAGCGCCTTCATGCCTTGTGTTGAAGGCGCTGAAGGGTTCAACGCCTTCACAAGAAAACATGTGAAGGCGCTGATCACTTCAGCGCCTTCATGATATATGCTGAAGGCGCTGGTTCATTCAGCGCCTTCAGCATATACTATAACCGCGTCGAGGACTTAGTCATTTTTGGAGGAAAAATGGCTAAGTCCTCAGTGTAAGCCAAATATGGCTTCTCTCTAAAGGCGCTGAGTGGCTCAGCGCCTTTAGTGATTTACACTGAAGGCGCTGAACCCCTCAGCGCCTTTAACTTATTGTTAAAGGCGCTTACCGCGTCAGCGCCTTCTTCACCATCTTATCCCGTGTGCAGAGCCGCTTCATCTACACTCTCTCGTGAGCCCCTCCCCCTTCCCGCACAGTGAGCCCCTCCCCCTTCCCGCACAGTGAGCCCCTCCCCCCTCCCGCATTGCCGAGCTCCGATCTCCACTCGCGCCGATCTTGACGCACGAGCTCCCTCTTCTCTCGCGAAATCTCGCCGCCCCGATCTCCACATTGCCGATCTCCACTCGCGCCCCCGCCGCCCCGATCTCCACTCGTCGTCGCCGTCGCCGTCGCCTTCTCCTCGCGCTCTCACTGTGAGCTCGCGCACCATCTATCTTCTCTCTCTCTCTCTTTCTCTCTCTCACTCTCTCTCTCTTTCTCTCTCTTCACGCCGGCGTATGATTTACACAATTATATTTATCTTGTCTTAATATTTAATTATTTCTATCTATCATGTTACTAATATGTAGATTGCTAATTACAGATGGCAGATCACGAGGGCGCGGGGCCAGTTGATGGGTCTGTACTGGTAAACCAGCATCGCCATAGGTCGGCATTTATCAGCACTGAGGTAAGAGATATAATTTTTTATTTTTTCAAATATTATAAATAAGCTTACTATATTTTATATGTAAGAGCTAACTATATTTTTTTTTGCATTACAGGATTATCGTCCCGTCCTGTTCGCAGAGCACGGCCGCAAGATGAACCAGTGGGAGCTTGATCATCCAGGGGTACTCGACCTGCTTCGCCAGTCGGGATTCTATGGGTTATCCCGACTGCGACGGTTGGTACTAGATCAAGCTCTACTGGGCGCTCTTGCCGAGAGGTGGAGACCGGAGACCCAGACCTTCCATTTCCGCCATGGTGAGATGACCGTCACACTCCAGGATGTGGCGGTCATCTCGGGTCTCCGTGTGCATGGTGCACCGGTCTCTGGTTCCACCCTCCAGGACTATCCTACTCTGTGTATGGAGTTATTGGGGGTGCTACCTGATAACATCCAGAAGTATCAGGTTTCACTTGATTGGTTATATCAAAATTTTCATGATATACCTCTAGATGCCCCCGCCGGATTAGTCGCAGCTACCGCCCGCGCTTATATGCTATATCAGATCGGCGGTAGTCTGATTCCAAACCCCAGCGGATACAAAGTTCATCTAAAGTGGCTCCCACTTTTAGCTGACTTTGATATCTGCGGCGCTTATGCGTGGGGCGCTGCGACACTAACGTATCTATATCGGGCACTAGCGGATGCCGCGGTGAACAAGAGGGCCGAATGCTGTTGTTTTGCTACCCTATTGCAGGTATAAAATCTGATTTCTGGATTTCATATTTATCTTTATATTGGTAATATATATTTGTTTAATTAATTTAACCTGTTGGCGTGAATTTACAGATCTGGGCTTGGGACCATCTTCACATCGGCCGACCTACGCGCATCCTAGATCAGCCCGAGATAGTCGATCGACCCCTGGGTTGCCGGTAAGATATTTTTTTTCATAAAGTAGATTTTTGTATTTCAATTATAAATGCAACTAATATATGTTTTTTATAATCTAGATGGGGCAACACTGGAGGGCTGCGTTACGGAACCAATGTCAAGACGTGTGACATTGAGTTCTACAGAGACGAGCTGGATCAGCAGCGAGAGGCGCAGGTATGTAGATCTTTTATTAAATACTTTAAGTATGTAGATGTTTTATTCAACACTAATCATTTTGTCGATTAACAGGTTATATGGATGCCCTACACAGATCAGGTTATAGAGACATTACCTGATTTCTGTGTGCATGGCTCAGCGGTCTGGCGTGCACGGACAGTCCTGATATGCTTTCATATCGTGGAGATGCACGTGCCAGACCGAGTTATGCGGCAGTTCGGTCTTCTGCAGCATATACCTGTCAATGTGGAGTCCATCCCACGCATCACAGGACGTGGGCGTGCGGATGAGGACTGGATAGCATTTCATGCTCACCACATTGAGAGGTGGTCCGAGAGGCTTGATCACATTTTTGATCAAGCCCCGGCTGCTGGTGAGGACCCACTGCAAGCGGCATCCATATACATGCAGTGGTACTGGACCATTACACGACGATGGATTTCTCATCCAGTACAGCGTCCTCCGCTGACTTTCCACCCTCGTGGGCACGTCGAGAAATCACTGGTATTAAAATTTATATATATAAATTTACTATATTCAACTTCCTCATATAAATTTAATTTTAATTTCTAATTTATAATGCAGGCCGACACACTACGACATGTTCAAACCATTGTCGACCAGATAGTGGACGACCCACCGCCGACTGATACTATTCTTCGGACTTTGAGAGAAATGAGCGGCGATATTCAGATGGTACTACAGCATGTACCATCTGAACCTACGGCCAGAGAGGCAGCCCGACCTGCAAATGAGGGAGCGACCTCGAGTCATCAGGTACCATTTAGCATAGAATTCAAATTAAGATTTCAAATTCATATTAACAAACTATTTACACTCTTTCAGGTGCCACGATCTCCATCTCCTACCATTCAGGCACCGATGACATTTCATTCGACGTCAGCATCGCTCCCGCCGCCAGTCTCACGGACATCATTTTCATCGACATATTCACGCCGTCGTCCAAGGTCATCATCGCCACAGGAGATCGAGCATATAGCGTCACAGGATGAGGGTGGTATCATCAGGAGCTCGATCAGTCAGCAGCAGTCGAGCTTCTCGATGATATACCTATCATCGACCTTGCTGTTCCCCGTGGGTGAGGGCGAGGGCGAGGGCGTGGACGTGGGCGTGGGCGAGGACGTCGAGGTCGAGGACGTGCTCAAAATTGAGCTTTTGAGCTCAATTTTTGTAAATTTTATTTTTTGATGTTACTCAAGCCTTATTTTTTGTAAATTTTATTTTTTGATGCTATGAAATGATTGTTGGTTGATCAATTGCTGTTTGTGAACGTAGTTTTTACTTCTTCAATGTTATTTGTCAATGTTTGAACTTCTTGTACAAATTTAGGATTTTTTTAAGGTGATATTAAGTAATGTTTGTAGGTGCAGGTAAAGGCGCTGAGCCAGTCAGCGCCTTTAGTGTTTTGCACTAAAGGCGCTGAGCCGCTCAGCGCCTTCAGTGCACAACACTAAAGACGCTGACTGGCTCAGCGCCTCTACAGAGAATCCAATTTTCGCTTACACTGAGGACTTAGGCATATTTCACGGCGAAAAATGCCCAAGTCCTGGAGGCGTTGTGCGTATGCTGTGATGATCCAGGTTTCCATGCACTGTTTTTCCCATGAATCCAATGTGTGAAACACCTATTGATGGTGTCTGATCCACAGTGTGTCAAAAGGACGGCACAGATGGGTCCGTGGTGGTAATTATTGTTAGTTTGGCCTTCGGAGGCATTTGCCGAATTTTAGAAAAGTTTCTAGGCCAAACGGAGGGCGTATTTGGATTCAGCGCGGAAAAACGCTTGAAAACGGCTATTTACTTGTTGAATTCTGAGTCCGGATGCCCAAAAACGGACTCCCGGAAGTTTCTGGTGTTTTCTGGTGCATGGGGGGAGTTGTGGACCGCCGGAGCGCCACGTGGCGGGCCCACATTGGCCGGTCCGCAGCAGCTGGTCCATGGAGCAGCGCGGCCGGGTGCATGAGCCCGGTGCGGGGCCACGTGGCGGGCGCCAATTGGCGGTTCTACGGTGTGCGGTCCACGGAGTTTTGGCGGCCAGTTGCAAGGTGGTTTTTGGCTTTATATTGGTCATTTGAGGGCCGAAATTCTCTTCTCCTGTTCGGTTTCACTCCAAGGTCCCTTCTAAGAAAATTTTCCTCTCCCAATTCTACATCTCCTGTAGCTTTCTCAAGAATTTAGGAGGCTCGGATCCCAAGGTTGGTGATTTCTCCGGCGCGACGCGACGATCGTTCTACGGCAACCAGATTCGTCGCATTTCGGTGTTCAAGCTCCCCCGGCTCACCCCGACATCCTAATTTCACGATTTTTGCGCCGTTGGATTCTTAACAGGTAGGGCTTCATTTTCTATTTTGTGAGTTTCTTCAGATTCTGAGGTTTTGTTGGAGTTTCTGTGGCCTCATTATGACCCTTTTTCCGTCGTGGAGTTTTGGGACAGCACTGCATTGTTTTGGCGATAACTTTGCGCTCGGACGCCGGATCAGGGCGATTCAAAAGAGGATTTGCATCTACGCATCGCAAGGAATCTCCCTGAATTTTCTTGGATTTTTGTGGAATTTCCCTGAAGGTGAGAAACCCCTTTTTACAGAATTTTATATCGCAGTTTTGGATGAATGCATTGTTCGGGGTGGTTCCCTTGTCGATTTTGGTTCTCAGCATAGGAAAATCGTGTGGGAACGTGCAGGTACTTGTTTCGACCGGATCGTCGCGTAGATCGCAGTAGTATTTTTCTGGGAATTTCTTGGGCACGTTTCGCAGGTAAAAATGGCTAAAATATTCAGCGGACACTTTAGGGACAGATTTTGGAATAAATGGGGATAGTTAATATGTGTGCTTTCTGTGGGACTTATGGTGCAGTGTTACGGGATTTTCGGATCGGGCGCGGACTTAGTCTTCGAGGACCGGATTTAGCACTCGAGGTGGGTACCGTTGTTTACCTCCTACTTGTGATGTCCCCACTAGGCCTATTCGAGTTGCTTCGCTATTACATTGCTAAATAAACCGGTAAAAGTGAAAATGGCATGTTGATTGAGAATTGGACTTACTGTTAGGGCTTGCATCTTAAAATGGACTAAGTATTAATTAATGGATACTTCTTATATTAGTATGTCACCTAAACCTCACGAGGGGGGGGAAATTTTGCTAGAATGGACTATATTGCTCGTACACTTTGGGACCTCTTATGCTTACATGATAAATGGATATGGGATAACTTGACAAATGGAAGTTAATTTAGTGGCATACCCCTAACTTGTGAAAGATCATAATACTTAAACCCTGTTTTAAATAAAGGACTTTGCATGCTTGAATGGACATTTAGTTAGGCCACCTTTTTCTGCTACACTATCATGCTGGAATTGACTTAGGAGAAACCATGCTTTTTCTCTTCTTTTATCTACATATGGGGGATAGTGCGCTCGGGTTCGAGCAGGGGCTGGGATAGTGTAGTCAGACAGTTGTGGGCTTTGGGACAGGCAGGCTGTGAGGGCAGGGCATTGCGGCAACCGCGGACCTTGGGCGGTTTACCGGACAGTGGTTATTGCATCAGATTGGGATAGAGGATTTGGGCTTTCTTTTAGTGGATGGGTTTTCCACTCTGATCAGAGTCATGATCCAGTCCTGCTGATCTATGGTACTTGTTACTCAGGCATTTTGCTCGTGTGGGTCGCTCCCCTCGAGTGCCACTCCGGAGTGTGCGTTTTACAGGCTTCGAGTCTTCGAGACTCTCTTTCCCTATCGGTGTTATGCGTAGGCTGGCATACCCGATTTGGCAGGCAGAGCAGGCAGTACCAGTGCTTACTGGTGTATCGATTGGGTCTAGACAGGCAGGCATTTACATTCTGATGCATACATATAGCTATACTTTCAGTTAGCTCATTAGAGGCATGTAGTGGTAGCTCTATTCATCATCAGCAGTTTTATTTACAGCTTACCACCTTTGTTCATCTTTTCCGCCTCTTATAGTCCTAGTGGGCACATTTGAGTTGAGGCTTACCCACTAGGAGGAGGCTACTGTTCTATAGTAGTTCTCACTCCCCACTGCTTTTCTTTTTGCTCTTCCCCTTTGTTTTGCAGAGTCGTCTGCGGGAGTTGCAGGACCCTCCGCAGCGGATCGAGGTAAGAGGATCGCGGACTAGATAGCGGTCTATCCAGGCACCAGTGCAGTTACTAGATGTACCCCGATACTCTCAGATACTCTACTTTTCATTTCTTTTGGGTCTGGCTTCGGCCAGCTGGTTGTATTTGATTAGTGAGCTGGGAGAGACATATGTATTATTGAGAGTTTACTTCTGCACTTTACTTTCCTTTTATCTGAGATATACTAGTCTAGTTTAGCTCTGTTTATGCTCTTTTATTATATCATCTTTATCTGAGCAGGTTACCAGCGCTTCGTGTACACGGGAAATTCCGTGTACACGGCGGATCTGTAGACGAGTCCGGGTTCCGGTTTACACCCGGGGCGTGACAGATTAAGTTGGTATCAGAGCTTAGGGATAGGTCAGTCGGGACTTAGGAAACCCTAGGCTTTTGGCAGACCCTAGGAAGGCAGGACGTGAGTGACGTGACATTATGCGAAAGCCGGCAATTTGGTCGTATGTTATTTTGACTCTTCCAGTGAGCGAAGAGGGATTGGCATGTCCTATTTCTGGTGAACTATTATGTTGGCTGCAGACAACATAGGGTTACAGAAATAGGAGGATGCCTTTGACTTTCGCTAGATTGGGTCGAGTGTGGTTTCGTTACTGATCTGTGGTTTCTTGTGTGGCAGGATGCCTCCCAGGCGGCGGATTCCTACCCGGGGTACCCCTACACCCCCGGAGGGGCCGGAGCAGTCCGGACCTTCAGAGATTGCTGAGTTGAGGGCCATGGTGGCCCAGCTGGCGGAGGGTCACCGCCGGCAGGAGCAGAGGATCGAGCAGCTGCTTGCTCAGGTTGGGGCCCCTCCCCCTACTACTACTGAGGCCCCCGCACCACCTGTTGTACCACCGACTATACCGCTTGTGCCTGCGGCACCATCTTCGAGCAGCGGGGCCCCGGGAGCGATCCGACCTTTGACCCCCGCGGAGGAGCAGGAGTTCACTGATAAACTCACCCATTTCTGCAAGCGGGGACCGCCTAGATTTTCGGGGCGGAGCACTCACCCTTGGGAGGTTGGGACTTTGCTTTCAGCAATGGAGAAATTGTTCCGAGATTTCTTCGTCGATCAGAAGTACAGGGTACACATGGCTGTGCATTGTCTGGATGGGGATGCTGATACTTGGTGGCGTCGGGTGGAGCCCCTGGAGTTTCAGATCACCCGGCAGCTACCTTGGGCAGAGTTCAAGAGGATGGTTCTGGACACATACTTTTCTACCAGCGTGAAGAAAAAGATAGAGGATGATCTGAAGAATCTCCAGCAAGGCGACCGGTCGGCATGGGACTACTTCCAGGAGTTTTCGCGGCTGCTCAACTGCGTTCCCTACGTCGCTAGGGATGGACCACATCAGGTGGAGCTCTTCGAGTCGGGCCTGCGCCCGGAGCTCTATACCTTGGTGCATGCGCAGAGACTACAGACCCTGGAGGAGGCGGCAGAGCATGCACAGTGGATCGAGAGAGGAGACCACGTTGTTGCCAGACGTGGGGGCCTGGTCGCTCAGGGATCGGACAGGAAGCGGCCAGCGCAGGATGATGGGGGACAGGCCAGTTCTTGGAGGCCGCCCCGACCCCCGCCGCCTCAGTTCTCAGGCCGTGGGCGTTTGGAGCGGCGAGGGCCTGGTGGATCCCAGAAGCCCCCACAGCAGCAGCAGCAGCATTCACAGCAGCAGAGGTCGCAGTCCCGGCAGCAGGGACCTCAGCGGCAGAGGCAGCAGCAGCAGGGGAGGCAGCCCCAGACCCCAGCCAGGTGTGTTTTCTGCCGGGGACAGCACCCTTCTGATACTTGTGCCCAGAGGTTTGGCCGCTGTTACCGGTGCGGACGGTCGGGCCATGTTCGAGCTACCTGCCCCTATGCACCAGCACCGGCTCCTTCCTCAGCATCAGCCCCATCGGCACCCCAGCAGCGGTCCTATGCCCCGCGAGCAGGGCCCCTTCTTCTCATCCGGCAGACTACCGACCCCCGGCACAGAGCGGGCGGGTTTATGCCGCCCAGGTTGAGGACTCCCTGGCAGCCGACCACGTGGTGGCAGGTATCGTTTTATTTTCTGGCTGTAGAGCTCGCGCTTTATTTGATACCGGTGCATCACATTCTTTTATCAGTAGAGCATTCGCATTATCCCTTGGACTAGAGTTAGGTCGGTTGCCACGTGCATTAGAGGTACAGATTCCGGAGCATACCATGTTTGTAGAGGAGTGTTGTTGGTCTTGCCCTGTACGGATCGAGTCGTGGATCTTGCCAGTGGACCTGATGGTCCTGAGTCAGTTGCGAGACTTTGATATAGTGCTTGGGATGGACTGGCTGGCTCGCTATTATGCGACTATTGACTGTGCCACAAGGACGGTGACCTTTAGCGAGCCAGGCCAGGAGGTGATTGTGTACAGAGGATGCCAGAGTACTTTCTTCGCCTCGATAGTTTCAACTTCTCGTGCGAGGCAGATGATGCGCAGTGGATGCGTGGCCTTTTTGGCCAGTGTGGTTCAGGGGCCTGCGGCGGCGCCGGGACTCGCGGATATCCCTATTGTCCACGAGTTCCCGGATGTTTTTCCACCAGAACTGACTAGTATGCCGCCGGATAGGGAGGTCGAGTTTTTGATTGACGTAGTCCCAGGAACTGCGCCAATCTCCAAGGCCCCTTACCGAATGGCACCGGCGGAGCTGCGTGAGTTGAAGGCGCAACTTCAGGACTTATTGGACAAGGGTTTCGTGAGGCCGAGTGTATCGCCTTGGGGAGCACCGGTGCTGTTCGTAAAGAAGAAGGATGGTTCACTTCGACTTTGTGTGGATTACCGAGAGCTGAATAAAGTGACCATCAAGAACAAGTACCCTTTGCCGCGCATCGATGACCTATTTGATCAGCTGCAAGGGTCTTGTGTCTTCTCTAAGATCGACTTACAGTCTGGTTACCACCAACTGAAGGTGAAGGCCGAGGACGTTTCAAAGACAGCATTCAGGACTCGGTACGGGCATTATGAGTTCACTGTCATGCCTTTTGGATTGACTAATGCCCCTGCCGCATTTATGGATTTGATGAACCGGATCTTTCGACCTTATCTTGACCGGTTTGTGGTAGTGTTCATCGATGACATCCTGATTTATTCTCGGAGCAATGTGGAGCACGAGGAGCACCTGAGGATTGTGCTGCAACTTCTGAGGGAGAAGAAGTTGTATGCCAAGTTATCTAAGTGCGAGTTTTGGCTTCGAGAGGTTGCCTTTTTGGGCCATGTGATCTCAGCTGCAGGAGTGGCGGTAGACCCAGCGAAGATTGAGGCAGTCCGGGATTGGCCCCGACCGACGACGGTAGCAGAGATTCGCAGTTTTATGGGCTTGGCTGGATATTACCGTCGGTTCGTGGAAGGTTTTGCGAAACTTTCCGCACCCCTCACGCGTTTGACGCGCAAAGGAGTTAAGTTCATCTGGAGTGAGGATTGCCAGAGGAGCTTCGAGGAACTGAAGAGCAGATTGATGTCAGCTCCTATCCTTTCCCTCCCTGTTATGGGGAAAGGATATGTGATCTACAGTGATGCATCGCACAGTGGACTCGGTTGCGTGCTGATGCAGGAGGGTAGAGTAATCGCTTATGCTTCACGGCAACTCAAGGATTATGAGAAGAATTACCCTACCCATGACTTGGAGCTAGCTGCTGTGATCTTCGCACTGAAGTTGTGGCGCCATTATCTGTATGGGGAGCACTGCGAGATTTACACCGACCACAAGAGCCTGAAATATCTGTTCACACAGAAGGAGCTCAATTTGAGGCAGCGCAGATGGTTGGAGCTGTTAAAGGACTACGATGTGGACATACTCTACCATCCCGGCAAGGCAAACGTGGTCGCTGATGCCCTGAGCAGGAGAGCAGTGCAGAGCCTATCCTTGATGATCACCGATCAGGCGCCATTACTGGAGCAGATGAGGCGGTTAGAGCTTGAGGTGGTGTCCCCTGGGGTTTCTGCTAGACTGTTGTCCTTGGTCGTGCAGCCCACTCTGTTGACAGGATTCGGGAGAAACAGAGTGAGGACCCCCACTTGATGAGGATTCGAGAGCAGATTCAGGCTGGCGAGACAGGGGATTTTTCAGTTGATGCTGCGGGAGTACTACGGTACAGGGACCGAGCTTGCGTGCCTATGGACTCAGAGATTCGAGAGCAGATCTTGCGGGAGGCTCATTATACACCTTATACCATCCATCCTGGTGGGACTAAGATGTATAAGGACCTCAAGGCACAGTTTTGGTGGAGCGGCATGAAAAGAGATATTGGCAGATTTGTGGCGCACTGCTTAACTTGTCAGCAAGTAAAGGCTGAGCATCGTGTACCTGCTGGCAAGTTGCAGAGTCTCCCAATCCCTGAATGGAAGTGGGATCATATCACTATGGATTTTGTCACGGGATTGCCGAGGGCACAGACTGGAGCGGATGCGATCTGGGTGGTCGTGGACAGACTCACCAAATCCGCTCACTTTTTACCAGTTCAGATGACTTGGCCATTGGATCGACTGGCACAGATGTACTTAGCTGAGGTGGTCAGATTGCACGGGGTACCCATTTCCATTGTGTCGGATAGAGACTCGAGGTTTGTCTCGCACTTCTGGAGGAGTTTACAGACGGCCCTGGGGACACAGCTTCGCTTCAGCACAGCATTCCACCCACAGACGGACGGACAGTCAGAGCGCACCATCCAGACTCTCGAGGATATGCTGCGAGCATGCGTTCTGGATTTTGGGGGAGGGTGGCACCGACACCTGGGATTGGTTGAGTTTGCGTACAACAACAGCTATCAAGCGAGCATCCAGATGGCTCCGTTTGAAGCGTTGTATGGGCGCAAGTGTCGGTCACCCCTATATTGGAGTGATGTGGGTGAGAGGAAGACCTTGGGTCCTGATCTACTGTTGGAGGCAGAGGAGAAGGTCAGACTGATTCGACGACATCTTGAGACCGCTCAGAGTCGACAGAAGAGTTATGCTGATACCCGACGGCGAGACTTGGAGTTTTAGGTGGGCGATCATGTCTTTTTGAAAGTCTCGCCTTCGAAGGGAATTCGGAGATTTGGGATTCGTGGAAAACTGAGCCCTCGTTACATTGGACCTTTTAAGGTATTGGAGCGCATAGGGCCAGTTGCCTATCGGCTTGCACTTCCTCCCAGATTGGCTGGTGTTCACGACGTGTTTCATGTATCCACCCTGAGGAGATATGTTCATGACCCGTCACACATCATTGATTTCGCCCCACTGGAGATCGCTGAGGACTTGAGCTATGTCGAGCAGCCGTTGCGAATTTTGGACCGTGAGGTTAGAGAGCTGCGCAGCCGGGCCATCCCTTATGTGAAGGTTCTGTGGAGCAACCAGAGCGAGCGCGAGGCTACTTGGGAGCTGGAGTCAGCATTGAGGATGCCCACCCCCACTTGTTCGAGGCCCCGGCTTGAGGTATGACTTTAGTTTCGAGGACGAAACTTTCTTTTAGTGGGGGAGGATGTGATGATCCAGGTTTCCATGCACTGTTTTTCCCATGAATCCAATGTGTGAAACACCTATTGATGGTGTCTGATCCACAGTGTGTCAAAAGGACGGCACAGATGGGTCCGTGGTGGTAATTATTGTTAGTTTGGCCTTCGGCGGCATTTGCCGAATTTTAGAAAAGTTTCTAGGCCAAACGGAGGGCGTATTTGGATTCAGCGCGGAAAAACGCTTGAAAACGGCTATTTACTTGTTGAATTCTGAGTCCGGATGCCCAAAAACGGACTCCCGGAAGTTTCTGGTGTTTTCTGGTGCATGGGGGGAGTTGTGGACCGCCGGAGCGCCACGTGGCGGGCCCACATTGGCCGGTCCGCAGCAGCTGGTCCATGGAGCAGCGCGGCCGGGTGCATGAGCCCGGTGCGGGGCCACGTGGCGGGCGCCAATTGGCGGTTCTACGGTGTGCGGTCCACGGAGTTTTGGCGGCCAGTTGCAAGGTGTTTTTGGCTTTATATTGGTCATTTGAGGGCCGAAATTCTCTTCTCCTGTTCGGTTTCACTCCGAGGTCCCTTCTAAGAAAATTTTCCTCTCCCAATTCTACATCTCCTGTAGCTTTCTCAAGAATTTAGGAGGCTCGGATCCCAAGGTTTGTGATTTTTCCGGCGCGGCGCGACGATCGTTCTACGGCAACCAGATTCGTCGCACTTCGGTGTTCAAGCTCCCCCGGCTCACCCCGACATCCTATTTTCACGATTTTTGCGCCGTTGGATTCTTAACAGGTAGGGGTTCATTTTCTATTTTGTGAGTTTCTTCAGATTCCGAGGTTTTGTTGGAGTTTCTGTGGCCTCATTTTGACCCTTTTTCCGTCGCGGAGTTTTGGGACAGCACTGCCTTGTTTTGGCGATAACTTTGCGCTCGGACGTCGGATCAGGGCGATTCAAAAGGGGATTTGCATCTACGCATCGCAAGGAATCTCCCTGAATTTTCTTGGATTTTTGTGGAATTTCCCTGAAGGTGAGAACCCCTTTTTACAGAATTTTATATCGCAGTTTTGGATGAATGCATTGTTCGGGGTGGTTCCCTTGTCGATTTTGGTTCTCAGCATAGGAAAATCGTGTGGGAACGTGCAGGTACTTGTTTCGACCGGATCGTCGCGTAGATCGCAGTAGTATTTTTCTGGAAATTTTTGGGCACGTTTCGCAGGTAAAAATGGCTAAACTGTTCAGCTGATTTTTGGGACAGATTTTGGATTAAACTTGGGATAGTAATATGTGTGCTTTCTTTGGGACTTATGGTGCAGTGTTGCGGGATTTTCGGATCGGGCGCGGACTTAGCCTTCGAGGACCGGATTTAGCGCTCGAGGTGGGTACCGTTGTTAACCTCCTACTTGTGATGTCCCCACTAGGCCTATTTGAGTTGCTTCGCTATTACATTGCTAAATGAACCGGTAAAAGTGAAAATGGCATGTTGATTGAGAATTGGACTTACTGTTAGGGCTTGCATCTTAAAATGGACTAAGTATTAATTAATGGATAATTCTTATAATAGTATGTCACCTAAACCTCACGAGGGGGGGCTTTTGCTAGAATGGACTATATTGCTGTACATTTGGGACCTCTTATGCTTATATGATAAATGGATATGGGATAACTTGACAAATGGAAGTTAATTTAGTGGCATACCTCTATCTTGTGAAAATCATAATACTTAAACCCTGTTTTAAATAAAGGACTTTGCATGCTTGAATGGACACTTAGTTAGGCCACCTTTTTCTGCTACACTATCATGCTGGAATTGACTTAGGAGAAACCATGCTTTTTCTCTTCTTTTATCTACATTTGGGGATAGTGCGCTCGGGTTCGAGCAGGGGCTGGGATAGTGTAGTCAGACAGTTGTGGGCTTTGGGACAGGCAGGCTGTGAGGGCAGGGCATTGCGGCAACCGCGGACCTTGGGCGGTTGACCGGACAGTGGTTATTGCATCAGATTGGGATAGAGGATTTGGGCTTTCTTTTAGTGGATGGGTTTTCCACTTGATCAGAGTCATGATCCAGTCCTGCTGATCTATGGTACTTGTTACTCAGGCATTTTACTCGTGTGGGTCGCTCCCCTCGAGTGCCACTCCGGAGTGTGCGTTTTACAGGCTTCGAGTCTTCGAGACTCTCTTTCCCTATCGGTGTTATGCGTAGGCTGGCATACCCGATTTGGCAGGCAGAGCAGGCAGTACCAGTGCTTACTGGTGTATCGATTGGGTCTAGACAGGCAGGCATTTACATTCTGATGCATACATATAGCTATACTTTCAGTTAGCTCATTAGAGGCATGTAGTGGTAGCTCTATTCATCATCAGCAGTTTATTTACAGCTTACCACCTTTGTTCATCTTTTCCGCCTCTTATAGTCCTAGTGGGCACATTTGAGTTGAGGCTTACCCACTAGGAGGAGGCTACTGTTCTATAGTAGTTCTCACTCCCCACTGTTTTCTTTTTGCTCTTCCCCTTTGTTTTGCAGAGTCGTCTGCGGGAGTTGCAGGACCCTCCGCAGCGGATCGAGGTAAGAGGATCGCGGACTAGATAGCGGTCTACCCAGGCACCAGTGCAGTTACTAGATGTACCCCGATACTCTCAGATACTCTACTTTTCATTTCTTTTGGGTCTGGCTTCGGCCAGCTGGTTGTATTTGATTAGTGAGCTGGGAGAGACATATGTATTATTGAGAGTTTACTTCTGCACTTTACTTTCCTTTTATCTGAGATGTATTAGTCTAGTTTAGCTCTGTTTATGCTCTTTTATTATATCATCTTTATCTGAGCAGGTTACCAGCGCTTCGTGTACACGGGAAATTCCGTGTACACGGCGGATCTGTAGACGAGCCCGGGTTCCGGTTTACACCCGGGGCGTGACATATGCTGAAGGCGCTGAATGAAACAGCGCCTTCAGCGTACACCATGAAGGCGCTGAAGCGGTCAGCGCCTTCACAAGAATCCTGTGAAGGCGCTGAACCCTTCAGCGCCTTCAACACAAGGCATGAAGGCGCTGAGGGGTTCAGCGCCTTCATAGGAATATTGTGAAGGCGCTGACCGCTTCAGCGCCTTCACGCTGGCTACCCTACGTGGCGCCGACGTGGCAAAAGGAGGGTTAGTTTTATAAATTTTTTTTACACAGGGTCATTTTGCAAATTTCCAAGTTTGAGAGGGTTATTTTTAAAAAATCCCCTTGTT
>CM054951.1:3894049-3975791 GCA_029168755.2 Tillandsia fasciculata | reverse complement strand
TGGGGATCAGGACGGGTTGAGGAGGCAGCATAGGGAGTTGCCGATCTTTCTTCAGTCTAGTGACACTCTTATTCTTTTCTTGTTGGTTATTTCTAGTACGATTGGATATTATGCCTGTGGATGTGGATATTATGGATGGTGTGAATGTTGGGACGGACTTGTATTTTTATTACTTAGATATACTCTTTGGAACTATACTTTTGGTATATGATTTTATGGATGCGTCGTGTGGACGTGAGATTTTAAAACTTAAAAAGAATTTGCGAAAACGGTTTTAGAAAATTGAGTATCGTATGAGCACTGTCTTTTAAACCCTGTAGATTTATCCTTTCGAACTTATGATACGTTGGGTGGACGTTATTTTCATATGAATGATTGTAATGGTTTTTATTAAAGTTATGCACTCTGTGAATGTAAAGGAATGTGTTATTGTGGTTGATGTATGTCATTATAAATGTTGACGCCGTGCGTTATAGGGGAGACTCTCTTCGTATGAACATAGAGAATTTGTATATGTTGTGGGTCTGTGTACGTGCCAGAGCGGGTGATCTTCATTTAAAAAAAAAAATGCTTCCAAAATCAGGTTGTTTCTGCTTTAAAATTGCTCCCGGGACGTGATAGTAAGCTTTCCAGACGTCTGAAACAACTTTAGGGCGCCCGAAAAATCTGGAACTTCAGTTCCTTTGCAATTTGCGTTCTCAAGTCTGTTTTCGTGTCTATTTCACGCTAAACGGCTCACGCTCGACTCGACTGTGGATTATGTTAATATGGATCTGAATAGGGAAAAAACTACCTAGAGGGGGGTGAATAGGTGTAAACAATAAACACACCAAATCGTTGCGTAAAAAATAACCTAATGTGGAAAATAAATAAGTACGCAAGATTTTACGTGAAAACTCCGTCACATGAGTAAAAAACCACGGGACCGATAATACGGTGAAATCCACTAAGATTAAACACGTACAAGGTGATTTGTCGTAATCCTACGACTCAACCTTTTCCATACGCTCCTAGTTGATCTTCTTTGCTCGCTTCACAACGCTCATCGAATACACGATTTGCGTCCAACTTCGAATCCACGAAGTCCAACATCGAATCCACGACGTCCAACCAAATTCATGGTCTTCACCAATGTAGCACGTATCGATCACACGAACGTACTTCGCTCCGAATCCACGAGAGCGGTAGCACCTTGAATCCATAAGGCCACGCGAATCCACGCGCCGATTTTAGAAAATCGTTGTTTTTGTTGGTGATGATAATCCGCCGAATACTTAGATCATAGATAGGCAAGAATTACCATTTAAGTATTTTTCAATTTGATTCTACAAGAAATAGGAGTTTGGAAACCCTAGAATCAAATTGAACAATATAGACGAAGAGACATAGATTAGATCATATTTTCTTTTCTTCTCTATATATGTGAATTTTTTATATTTTTTTTGGTTTCTATTCAGTTACCCTAGATGTGAAATTATGGTTTATTTATAGATTAGAAACCTTTGGAAAGAGATAAACATCAAAAACTATCTTATCTGGAATTTTCCCACTCGGCGGTCCGGACTGGATTAAATCTAATCCGGACTGTCGTCTTTAGACAGAGCTTTTCCAGAAAAACAAGTTCGGGGTACGGACTGGAATTTTCTGATCCAGACTGTTCATGCGATTTCAGTAAACACATAGTTCGGGGTCCGGACTGAGTAGAGACTGTTCTGGACTAGAATTCCGCATAAACTAAACTATGTTCGGGGTCCGGACTAGAATGGTCTGATCCGGATCCTGAACATCCAACTTGTCCAGTTTTTTATTTTTATGCAATGAAAAATCTTCCAAGTGTTTCTAAACTACAAGAATGTATTCGGATCACCAAAATTATTTAGTTAAACGTACCTGATCCTTTTGAATTCATTCTTCTTCAGATTGATGTATATGATCCACAATTCTTCATCTTCAATCTTGAAGACTTAAAACACTTCACGAAATACGCAAACACAAAATCATTAACATCGACCACCCATCGAAAAGACGCACCCAAATAATTACTAAGTCTCCGGTACTCTACAGAACAACTGTAGAGATTATGTTAAGGATACCCCCAAATTTTGTTACGGCTACTCCTAAGTTACATAATAGTTACTCCTGGTTCTTGAATGTGTGTTATAAATTGGCATATGTGATGTGATGTTAGAGTTCTTTTCTCTATAGTTGTCATAGGCGCATTGTCATCGAAGTAACTCTCGTTATTCGCTACCTTTCTTTCTTCAACTGCCTTTTAACTTCTCATCCTCAATTATGTTCATTTGAATTTTAAACAATTTAATTCAAACGTCTCTATCTATTCATTTTCGAAGTGTAAAAAATTTAGTATTCATTCCGGTATCAGATTTTGTAAATTCGTAATTCTCTTCAGTACTGATTATTGGGATTTCGCAGCGAAAACGTCAAATCAAATTTTTTACCGTAAATCCATCTCCTCAAGAGAAGCTAGAACCAACACAGCCACAAAAGAAAAAAAAATCAAAACAGAAAATACAAATGAAATAAAATTATTAATCAAGAAAACAATTACACGTGACTCATCTTCTACAATAAAATAGTTTCAACCCGAATACTCTTTCTAAATCTCTCTTACTCTTCTCTCGTTTTCTATAAAATAAAAAAACTTTTCTATTTTTCTCTGACATGCACCCGTGCACTAGATGCATGTAATCCGGCCTTATCTCTCCTTGGTCCGACACAACCTCAAGAATATTGCTGTACTACTTCTCAAGCTTCAACTCTTAATGTATTACTAGTATAGTTACCCGCGCGATGCAGCGGGTAGATTTTATTAAAATACTTTTTCATAATTTTTTTTAGATCATATATGATAGTTAGAAAAGTAAGTATTAATATGCAAACTCATCCAAACTATTTAATATAGAAGATTTTATTCAGAATAAAAAAACATAATTAAATCTAAATAATATGTAATCAACATGAAAAATTAGAAAAAGAGAAAAAAAAAATATATTATTGCATGTGTTTACAATAAAGATTTCGTGCAAATAAAAATTTCTATCAATTTTTTAAAGGATGGATTTAACTGTGCGAGCAGAGTGAAGTGAGTACCGTTACATGTCGGTGTTCACACGTGCCAAAGGATCCTCGCCACCGTCCGTGACACGTGCGTAGCTCATCCTTCCCACGTCCACATCACGATTCTCCCTCTCCTCTCCCTCTCCCTCTCTCTCTCTCCTCTTTCTCTCTCTCGTATGATCATATCATATTACATATAAGACTCTCCCCAACTCTCCACACACACACAAACACTCTCTGGGTAGGTGAGGGGATATATATTGAGTAGGAGATGGGAGAAAGTGAAGGGCGTACGTTTTAGAAAGACATGAGGAAAGATGATGGGGTGTAAGTTGTAAACAGAAATTAATAAGGGGAGATGAAGAGTGTAAATAATTAATAGGATGTATGTTTTCAATGAAAAAAATAATGACACGTGACAAAAATAAAAAAAATTATATATAGATATATATAATGCATCAACTAGGACATACCTAATTCTACTATAATTAAAAATTCCATCTAATTAATATTTAAATTTAAATTAATTTATCTTCCATTTAAATATTAATTCTAATACAATTAAAATTTAATTACAAATAAATCCTACCACGAAGAAGTGCGTCTGGGCATGATGTCGAAAACCATGTTGGCCATTCTTTGTCAAACTTTCTTGCCTATATATCACCTTCGCCGGTGCTTCATTTTGGCATCAACTGATAGTAAAATAATTTTCTTTAAAAAAATCATAGGGTGACACTTTATTTACCATATTTTTTTTACAATAAAATAAATATAATTTTTTGAACCACAAGAAGATAAAGTAAAAATGCACTATATTATAGGGTAGTTAAATATAACTTTTTGAACAATAAAATGGCAAAATAAAAATAATATACCATAGGAGAGTAAATTTAAGTTTACCCTAAATATAATTGAGTAATATTATCAATACACTCAAAATAGGATGTAAGATATACATTTCATTCATCTAATGATGAAATCTTCTCCACTAGTCACTTCAAAGCGACTTATAAAATCCATCGCACGCTATATTAAATGGGATGTAAAATATACATCCTAAATAGAGTGTTATCAAAAATATTTTTCAATATAATTTCATGTAAATTGCACGTTTTGTGCTCAAACTATGAGGTGAGTGATAATTTGGTCCTCAAATTTTTTTCTTTTCATAATTTTTAGCTCGAATTCTTAGAATTATTATAATTAAGTTTTACAATCTAATTTAATTGATTAAATATTAATGTATTGCTAATATAAAAATAATATAATATTTTATTTATTATCTTATCATTCAACATAGTAATACTGTTATATTATTTTCAAATCAAAACTATATTAATATTTAATCTACTGAATTAAATTATTATACATGATTCTAATAATTTTAAATATTTAAATTAAAATTAAAAAACTGAACTATCACATGTCACATCATTTGAGAACTATAAATGAAATTTATTCTACAATTTCAATGTTATTTAGCAATTTTGTTTGTGAAATTCGTAGAATACCCAGTCTGTTTCGTACAGATCCTTTGATGCGACGTTCTTTCATTGCCCGTGACCACCTATTACGAATGCCTGCTCGGAGGGTAGAATTTATTGGATGAAAGTGGAGACTTTCATCGCGTGATTGGATCGGGTCTTGGAGACGTA
This sequence comes from Tillandsia fasciculata, assembly GCA_029168755.2. NCBI lineage: Eukaryota > Viridiplantae > Streptophyta > Magnoliopsida > Poales > Bromeliaceae > Tillandsia > Tillandsia fasciculata. The sequence goes on along the minus strand of CM054951.1, from coordinate 3,971,055 downwards.
CAGTCTGTACTGCATCTCGTCTTCCATTCATGGAATGTCCGTGTGCTAAGTGCGGAGGCAGCCCGGAGTGCCTTTACCTACGGTATATAGTAGATGCCTCCAGTGCGCCCCCTCCCCCCCCCCCCCCTTTTTATCTCCACTAATGAGAGTGGACAACTTACTATATAAAGTAAGAGCAATTCTATATGTATACTCCATATATATATATATATATATATATATATATATATATATATATATATATATATATATATATATATATATATATATATCACACTCTTATTATTTAAGAATGAGAGTATGATGAAGAATCATTTGAAGTGATTTCTAAAATATATTTTCATCCTTAGATGGATGAAGGTGTAGAATGTACATCTTTTTGGATTGTGCATGTAGCATTTTCTATAAAGTAATGCTATCCCTATGTATCATTTAAAATGATCCCATTTGATTTGATAATGAATTTAAAAAAATATAAATTTAAAAATAAATAAGAATAAAATTAATTTTATATTTAAATAAAAATTAAATTATTTTTATTTTTAAAAATAAACAAAATAGTGTTTGGATGATTAGATTATAATAGTGAGAATAAAATTAATTATAATTTTAAAATAATAATATTTTATCTAATTAATTAATATAAAATATTAATCAAATAATAATGAATATTTATATAAATTAAAGCTTAAATTTTAACGTTTAAATTTTTTAATTTATAAAAATTAAAGTTAAAAATTTAAAAATTTGTATAAATTTTAAAATTAATAAATTTTAAAATTTTATAAATTTATTAAAAATTAAAGTTAAAAATTTAAAAAGTTATAAAAATTTTTTAAGAAAATTAAATTTAAAAATCTTAATTTTAATTATTTCGAAAAAAATATGCAAAAGATATGCAAAAAATTTAATTTTTAAATTTGTATAAATTAAAAAATTTTATAAAAAAATTAAAAATTTGTATATAAAAAAATTATACAAATTACAAAAATTTTAAATTTTTTAAATTTTTTAAATCTATAAAAAATTGAAGTTAAAAATTTATTAAAAAAATTAAATTCAAAATTTTATAAATTTTAAAATTTTAAAAATTTAAATTAAAATTAAAAAAAAAAGAAAAAAAAAAAGATGGGTACAAGGTTGTTCCCACCTTGTTCCCACCCAAGGTGGAATTGTTATCCGGGAATTTTTTAAAAATAACCCTCTCAAACTTGGAAATTTGCAAAATGACCCTGTGTAAAAAAAATTTGTAAAACTAATCCTCCTTTTGCCACGTCGGCGCCACGTAGGGTAGCCAGCGTGAAGGCGCTGAAGCGGTCAGCGCCTTCACAATATTCCTATGAAGGCGCTGAACCCCTCAGCGCCTTCATGCCTTGTGTTGAAGGCGCTGAAGGGTTCAACGCCTTCACAAGAAAACATGTGAAGGCGCTGATCACTTCAGCGCCTTCATGATATATGCTGAAGGCGCTGGTTCATTCAGCGCCTTCAGCATATACTATAACCGCGTCGAGGACTTAGTCATTTTTGGAGGAAAAATGGCTAAGTCCTCAGTGTAAGCCAAATATGGCTTCTCTCTAAAGGCGCTGAGTGGCTCAGCGCCTTTAGTGATTTACACTGAAGGCGCTGAACCCCTCAGCGCCTTTAACTTATTGTTAAAGGCGCTTACCGCGTCAGCGCCTTCTTCACCATCTTATCCCGTGTGCAGAGCCGCTTCATCTACACTCTCTCGTGAGCCCCTCCCCCTTCCCGCACAGTGAGCCCCTCCCCCTTCCCGCACAGTGAGCCCCTCCCCCCTCCCGCATTGCCGAGCTCCGATCTCCACTCGCGCCGATCTTGACGCACGAGCTCCCTCTTCTCTCGCGAAATCTCGCCGCCCCGATCTCCACATTGCCGATCTCCACTCGCGCCCCCGCCGCCCCGATCTCCACTCGTCGTCGCCGTCGCCGTCGCCTTCTCCTCGCGCTCTCACTGTGAGCTCGCGCACCATCTATCTTCTCTCTCTCTCTCTTTCTCTCTCTCACTCTCTCTCTCTTTCTCTCTCTTCACGCCGGCGTATGATTTACACAATTATATTTATCTTGTCTTAATATTTAATTATTTCTATCTATCATGTTACTAATATGTAGATTGCTAATTACAGATGGCAGATCACGAGGGCGCGGGGCCAGTTGATGGGTCTGTACTGGTAAACCAGCATCGCCATAGGTCGGCATTTATCAGCACTGAGGTAAGAGATATAATTTTTTATTTTTTCAAATATTATAAATAAGCTTACTATATTTTATATGTAAGAGCTAACTATATTTTTTTTTGCATTACAGGATTATCGTCCCGTCCTGTTCGCAGAGCACGGCCGCAAGATGAACCAGTGGGAGCTTGATCATCCAGGGGTACTCGACCTGCTTCGCCAGTCGGGATTCTATGGGTTATCCCGACTGCGACGGTTGGTACTAGATCAAGCTCTACTGGGCGCTCTTGCCGAGAGGTGGAGACCGGAGACCCAGACCTTCCATTTCCGCCATGGTGAGATGACCGTCACACTCCAGGATGTGGCGGTCATCTCGGGTCTCCGTGTGCATGGTGCACCGGTCTCTGGTTCCACCCTCCAGGACTATCCTACTCTGTGTATGGAGTTATTGGGGGTGCTACCTGATAACATCCAGAAGTATCAGGTTTCACTTGATTGGTTATATCAAAATTTTCATGATATACCTCTAGATGCCCCCGCCGGATTAGTCGCAGCTACCGCCCGCGCTTATATGCTATATCAGATCGGCGGTAGTCTGATTCCAAACCCCAGCGGATACAAAGTTCATCTAAAGTGGCTCCCACTTTTAGCTGACTTTGATATCTGCGGCGCTTATGCGTGGGGCGCTGCGACACTAACGTATCTATATCGGGCACTAGCGGATGCCGCGGTGAACAAGAGGGCCGAATGCTGTTGTTTTGCTACCCTATTGCAGGTATAAAATCTGATTTCTGGATTTCATATTTATCTTTATATTGGTAATATATATTTGTTTAATTAATTTAACCTGTTGGCGTGAATTTACAGATCTGGGCTTGGGACCATCTTCACATCGGCCGACCTACGCGCATCCTAGATCAGCCCGAGATAGTCGATCGACCCCTGGGTTGCCGGTAAGATATTTTTTTTCATAAAGTAGATTTTTGTATTTCAATTATAAATGCAACTAATATATGTTTTTTATAATCTAGATGGGGCAACACTGGAGGGCTGCGTTACGGAACCAATGTCAAGACGTGTGACATTGAGTTCTACAGAGACGAGCTGGATCAGCAGCGAGAGGCGCAGGTATGTAGATCTTTTATTAAATACTTTAAGTATGTAGATGTTTTATTCAACACTAATCATTTTGTCGATTAACAGGTTATATGGATGCCCTACACAGATCAGGTTATAGAGACATTACCTGATTTCTGTGTGCATGGCTCAGCGGTCTGGCGTGCACGGACAGTCCTGATATGCTTTCATATCGTGGAGATGCACGTGCCAGACCGAGTTATGCGGCAGTTCGGTCTTCTGCAGCATATACCTGTCAATGTGGAGTCCATCCCACGCATCACAGGACGTGGGCGTGCGGATGAGGACTGGATAGCATTTCATGCTCACCACATTGAGAGGTGGTCCGAGAGGCTTGATCACATTTTTGATCAAGCCCCGGCTGCTGGTGAGGACCCACTGCAAGCGGCATCCATATACATGCAGTGGTACTGGACCATTACACGACGATGGATTTCTCATCCAGTACAGCGTCCTCCGCTGACTTTCCACCCTCGTGGGCACGTCGAGAAATCACTGGTATTAAAATTTATATATATAAATTTACTATATTCAACTTCCTCATATAAATTTAATTTTAATTTCTAATTTATAATGCAGGCCGACACACTACGACATGTTCAAACCATTGTCGACCAGATAGTGGACGACCCACCGCCGACTGATACTATTCTTCGGACTTTGAGAGAAATGAGCGGCGATATTCAGATGGTACTACAGCATGTACCATCTGAACCTACGGCCAGAGAGGCAGCCCGACCTGCAAATGAGGGAGCGACCTCGAGTCATCAGGTACCATTTAGCATAGAATTCAAATTAAGATTTCAAATTCATATTAACAAACTATTTACACTCTTTCAGGTGCCACGATCTCCATCTCCTACCATTCAGGCACCGATGACATTTCATTCGACGTCAGCATCGCTCCCGCCGCCAGTCTCACGGACATCATTTTCATCGACATATTCACGCCGTCGTCCAAGGTCATCATCGCCACAGGAGATCGAGCATATAGCGTCACAGGATGAGGGTGGTATCATCCAGGAGCTCGATCAGTCAGCAGCAGTCGAGCTTCTCGATGATATACCTATCATCGACCTTGCTGTTCCCCGTGGGCGAGGGCGAGGGCGAGGGCGTGGACGTGGGCGTGGGCGAGGACGTCGAGGTCGAGGACGTGCTCAAAATTGAGCTTTTGAGCTCAATTTTTGTAAATTTTATTTTTTGATGTTACTCAAGCCTTATTTTTTGTAAATTTTATTTTTTGATGCTATGAAATGATTGTTGGTTGATCAATTGCTGTTTGTGAACGTAGTTTTTACTTCTTCAATGTTATTTGTCAATGTTTGAACTTCTTGTACAAATTTAGGATTTTTTTAAGGTGATATTAAGTAATGTTTGTAGGTGCAGGTAAAGGCGCTGAGCCAGTCAGCGCCTTTAGTGTTTTGCACTAAAGGCGCTGAGCCGCTCAGCACCTTTAGTGTTTTGCACTAAAGGCGCTGAGCCGCTCAGCGCCTTCAGTGCACAACACTAAAGACGCTGACTGGCTCAGCGCCTCTACAGAGAATCCAATTTTCGCTTACACTGAGGACTTAGGCATATTTCACGGCGAAAAATGCCCAAGTCCTGGAGGCGTTGTGCGTATGCTGTGATGATCCAGGTTTCCATGCACTGTTTTTCCCATGAATCCAATGTGTGAAACACCTATTGATGGTGTCTGATCCACAGTGTGTCAAAAGGACGGCACAGATGGGTCCGTGGTGGTAATTATTGTTAGTTTGGCCTTCGGAGGCATTTGCCGAATTTTAGAAAAGTTTCTAGGCCAAACGGAGGGCGTATTTGGATTCAGCGCGGAAAAACGCTTGAAAACGGCTATTTACTTGTTGAATTCTGAGTCCGGATGCCCAAAAACGGACTCCCGGAAGTTTCTGGTGTTTTCTGGTGCATGGGGGGAGTTGTGGACCGCCGGAGCGCCACGTGGCGGGCCCACATTGGCCGGTCCGCAGCAGCTGGTCCATGGAGCAGCGCGGCCGGGTGCATGAGCCCGGTGCGGGGCCACGTGGCGGGCGCCAATTGGCGGTTCTACGGTGTGCGGTCCACGGAGTTTTGGCGGCCAGTTGCAAGGTGGTTTTTGGCTTTATATTGGTCATTTGAGGGCCGAAATTCTCTTCTCCTGTTCGGTTTCACTCCAAGGTCCCTTCTAAGAAAATTTTCCTCTCCCAATTCTACATCTCCTGTAGCTTTCTCAAGAATTTAGGAGGCTCGGATCCCAAGGTTGGTGATTTCTCCGGCGCGACGCGACGATCGTTCTACGGCAACCAGATTCGTCGCATTTCGGTGTTCAAGCTCCCCCGGCTCACCCCGACATCCTAATTTCACGATTTTTGCGCCGTTGGATTCTTAACAGGTAGGGCTTCATTTTCTATTTTGTGAGTTTCTTCAGATTCTGAGGTTTTGTTGGAGTTTCTGTGGCCTCATTATGACCCTTTTTCCGTCGTGGAGTTTTGGGACAGCACTGCATTGTTTTGGCGATAACTTTGCGCTCGGACGTCGGATCAGGGCGATTCAAAAGAGGATTTGCATCTACGCATCGCAAGGAATCTCCCTGAATTTTCTTGGATTTTTGTGGAATTTCCCTGAAGGTGAGAAACCCCTTTTTACAGAATTTTATATCGCAGTTTTGGATGAATGCATTGTTCGGGGTGGTTCCCTTGTCGATTTTGGTTCTCAGCATAGGAAAATCGTGTGGGAACGTGCAGGTACTTGTTTCGACCGGATCGTCGCGTAGATCGCAGTAGTATTTTTCTGGGAATTTCTTGGGCACGTTTCGCAGGTAAAAATGGCTAAAATATTCAGCGGACACTTTAGGGACAGATTTTGGAATAAATGGGGATAGTTAATATGTGTGCTTTCTGTGGGACTTATGGTGCAGTGTTACGGGATTTTCGGATCGGGCGCGGACTTAGTCTTCGAGGACCGGATTTAGCGCTCGAGGTGGGTACCGTTGTTTACCTCCTACTTGTGATGTCCCCACTAGGCCTATTTGAGTTGCTTCGCTATTACATTGCTAAATAAACCGGTAAAAGTGAAAATGGCATGTTGATTGAGAATTGGACTTACTGTTAGGGCTTGCATCTTAAAATGGACTAAGTATTAATTAATGGATACTTCTTATATTAGTATGTCACCTAAACCTCACGAGGGGGGGGAAATTTTGCTAGAATGGACTATATTGCTCGTACACTTTGGGACCTCTTATGCTTACATGATAAATGGATATGGGATAACTTGACAAATGGAAGTTAATTTAGTGGCATACCTCTAACTTGTGAAAGATCATAATACTTAAACCCTGTTTTAAATAAAGGACTTTGCATGCTTGAATGGACATTTAGTTAGGCCACCTTTTTCTGCTACACTATCATGCTGGAATTGACTTAGGAGAAACCATGCTTTTTCTCTTCTTTTATCTACATTTGGGGGATAGTGCGCTCGGGTTCGAGCAGGGGCTGGGATAGTGTAGTCAGACAGTTGTGGGCTTTGGGACAGGCAGGCTGTGAGGGCAGGGCATTGCGGCAACCGCGGACCTTGGGCGGTTGACCGGACAGTGGTTATTGCATCAGATTGGGATAGAGGATTTGGGCTTTCTTTTAGTGGATGGGTTTTCCACTCTGATCAGAGTCATGATCCAGTCCTGCTGATCTATGGTACTTGTTACTCAGGCATTTTGCTCGTGTGGGTCGCTCCCCTCGAGTGCCACTCCGGAGTGTGCGTTTTACAGGCTTCGAGTCTTCGAGACTCTCTTTCCCTATCGGTGTTATGCGTAGGCTGGCATACCCGATTTGGCAGGCAGAGCAGGCAGTACCAGTGCTTACTGGTGTATCGATTGGGTCTAGACAGGCAGGCATTTACATTCTGATGCATACATATAGCTATACTTTCAGTTAGCTCATTAGAGGCATGTAGTGGTAGCTCTATTCATCATCAGCAGTTTTATTTACAGCTTACCACCTTTGTTCATCTTTTCCGCCTCTTATAGTCCTAGTGGGCACATTTGAGTTGAGGCTTACCCACTAGGAGGAGGCTACTGTTCTATAGTAGTTCTCACTCCCCACTGCTTTTCTTTTTGCTCTTCCCCTTTGTTTTGCAGAGTCGTCTGCGGGAGTTGCAGGACCCTCCGCAGCGGATCGAGGTAAGAGGATCGCGGACTAGATAGCGGTCTACCCAGGCACCAGTGCAGTTACTAGATGTACCCCGATACTCTCAGATACTCTACTTTTCATTTCTTTTGGGTCTGGCTTCGGCCAGCTGGTTGTATTTGATTAGTGAGCTGGGAGAGACATATGTATTATTGAGAGTTTACTTCTGCACTTTACTTTTCTTTTATCTGAGATGTACTAGTCTAGTTTAGCTCTGTTTATGCTCTTTTATTATATCATCTTTATCTGAGCAGGTTACCAGCGCTTCGTGTACACGGGAAATTCCGTGTACACGGCGGATCTGTAGACGAGCCCGGGTTCCGGTTTACACCCGGGGCATGACAGATTAAGTTGGTATCAGAGCTTAGGGATAGGTCAGTTGGGACTTAGGAAACCCTAGGCTTTTGGCAGACCCTAGGAAGGCAGGATGTGAGTGACGTGACATTATGAGAAAGTCGGCAATTTGGTCGTATGTTATTTTGACTCTTCCAGTGAGTGAAGAGGGATTGGCATGTCCTATTTCTGGCGAACTATTATGTTGGCTGCAGACAACATAAGGTTACAGAAATAGGAGGATGCCTTTGACTTTCGCTAGATTGGGTCGAGTGTGGTTTCGTTACTGATCTGTGGTTTCTTGTGTGGCAGGATGCCTCCCAGGCGGCGGATTCCTACCCGGGGTACCCCTACACCCCCGGAGGGGCCGGAGCAGTCCGGACCTTCAGAGATTGCTGAGTTGAGGGCCATGGTGGCCCAGCTGGCGGAGGGTCACCGCCGGCAGGAGCAGAGGATCGAGCAGCTGCTTGCTCAGGTTGGGGCCCCTCCCCCTACTACTACTGAGGCCCCCGCACCACCTGTTGTACCACCGACTATACCGCTTGTGCCTGCGGCACCATCTTCGAGCAGCGGGGCCCCGGGAGCGATCCGACCTTTGACCCCCGCGGAGGAGCAGGAGTTCACTGATAAACTCACCCATTTCTGCAAGCGGGGACCGCCTAGATTTTCGGGGCGGAGCACTCACCCTTGGGAGGTTGGGACTTGGCTTTCAGCAATGGAGAAATTGTTCCGAGACTTCTTCATCGATCAGAAGTACAGGGTACACATGGCTGTGCATTGTCTGGATGGGGATGCTGATACTTGGTGGCGTCGGGTGGAGCCCCTGGAGTTTCAGATCACCCGGCAGCTACCTTGGGCAGAGTTCAAGAGGATGGTTCTGGACACATACTTTTCTACCAGCGTGAAGAAAAAGATAGAGGATGATCTGAAGAATCTCCAGCAAGGCGACCGGTCGGCATGGGACTACTTCCAGGAGTTTTCGCGGCTGCTCAACTGCGTTCCCTACGTCGCTAGGGATGGACCACATCAGGTGGAGCTCTTCGAGTCGGGCCTGCGCCCGGAGCTCTATACCTTGGTGCATGCGCAGAGACTACAGACCCTGGAGGAGGCGGCAGAGCATGCACAGTGGATCGAGAGAGGAGACCACGTTGTTGCCAGACGTGGGGGCCTGGTCGCTCAGGGATCGGACAGGAAGCGGCCAGCGCAGGATGATGGGGGACAGGCCAGTTCTTGGAGGCCGCCCCGACCCCCGCCGCCTCAGTTCTCAGGCCGTGGGCGTTTGGAGCGGCGAGGGCCTGGTGGATCCCAGAAGCCCCCACAGCAGCAGCAGCAGCATTCACAGCAGCAGAGGTCGCAGTCCCGGCAGCAGGGACCTCAGCGGCAGAGGCAGCAGCAGCAGGGGAGGCAGCCCCAGACCCCAGCCAGGTGTGTTTTCTGCCGGGGACAGCACCCTTCTGATACTTGTGACCAGAGGTTTGGCCGCTGTTACCGGTGCGGACGGTCGGGCCATGTTCGAGCTACCTGCCCCTATGCACCAGCACCGGCTCCTTCCTCAGCATCAGCCCCATCGGCACCCCAGCAGCGGTCCTATGCCCCGGCGAGCAGGGCCCCTTCTTCTCATCCGGCAGACTACCGACCCCCGGCACAGAGCGGGCGGGTTTATGCCGCCCAGGTTGAGGACTCCCTGGCAGCCGACCACGTGGTGGCAGGTATCGTTTTATTTTCTGGCTGTAGAGCTCGCACTTTATTTGATACCGGTGCATCACATTCTTTTATCAGTAGAGCATTCGCATTATCCCTTGGACTAGAGTTAGGTCGGTTGCCACGTGCATTAGAGGTACAAATTCCGGAGCATACCATGTTTGTAGAGGAGTGTTGTTGGTCTTGCCCTGTACGGATCGAGTCGTGGATCTTGCCAGTGAACCTGATGGTCCTGAGTCAGTTGCGAGACTTTGATATAGTGCTTGGGATGGACTGGCTGGCTCGCTATTATGCGACTATTGACTGTACCACAAGGACGGTGACCTTTAGCGAGCCAGGCCAGGAGGTGATTGTGTACAGAGGATGCCAGAGTACTTTCTTCGCCTCGATAGTTTCAACTTCTCGTGCGAGGCAGATGATGCGCAGTGGATGCGTGGCCTTTTTGGCCAGTGTGGTTCAGGGGCCTGCGGCGGCGCCGGGACTCGCGGATATCCCTATTGTCCACGAGTTCCCGGATGTTTTTCCACCAGAACTGACTAGTATGCCGCCGGATAGGGAGGTCGAGTTTTTGATTGACGTAGTCCCAGGAACTGCGCCAATCTCCAAGGCCCCTTACCGAATGGCACCGGCAGAGCTGCGTGAGTTGAAGGCGCAACTTCAGGACTTATTGGACAAGGGTTTTGTGAGGCCGAGTGTATCGCCTTGGGGAGCACCGGTGCTGTTCGTAAAGAAGAATGATGGTTCACTTCGACTTTGTGTGGATTACCGAGAGCTGAATAAAGTGACCATCAAGAACAAGTACCCTTTGCCGCGCATCGATGACCTATTTGATCAGCTGCAAGGGTCTTGTGTCTTCTCTAAGATCGACTTACAGTCTGGTTACCACCAACTGAAGGTGAAGGCCGAGGACGTTTCAAAGACAGCATTCAGGACTCGGTACGGGCATTATGAGTTCACTGTCATGCCTTTTGGATTGACTAATGCCCCTGCCGCATTTATGGATATGATGAACAGGATCTTTCGACCTTATCTTGACCGGTTTGTGGTTGTGTTCATCGATGACATCCTGATTTATTCTCGGAGCGATGTGGAGCACGAGGAGCACCTGAGGATTGTGCTACAACTTCTGAGGGAGAAGAAGTTGTATGCCAAGTTATCTAAGTGCGAGTTTTGGCTTCGAGAGGTTGCCTTTTTGGGCCACGTGATCTCAGCTGCAGGAGTGGCGGTAGACCCAGCGAAGATTGAGGCAGTCCGGGATTGGCCCCGACCGACGACGGTAGCAGAGATTCGCAGTTTTATGGGCTTGGCTGGATATTACCGTCGGTTTGTGGAAGGTTTTGCGAAACTTTCCGCACCCCTCACGCGTTTGACGCGCAAAGGAGTTAAGTTTATCTGGAGTGAGGATTGCCAGAGGAGCTTCGAGGAACTGAAGAGCAGGTTGATGTCAGCTCCTATCCTTTCCCTCCCTGTTATGGGAAAAGGATATGTTATCTACAGTGATGCATCGCACAGTGGACTCGGTTGCGTGCTTATGCAGGAGGACAGAGTAATCGCTTATGCTTCACGGCAACTCAAGGATTATGAGAAGAATTACCCTACCCATGACTTGGAGCTAGCTGCGGTGATCTTCGCACTGAAGTTGTGGCGTCATTATCTGTATGGGGAGCACTGCGAGATTTACACCGACCACAAGAGCCTGAAATATCTGTTCACCCAGAAGGAACTCAATTTGAGGCAGCGCAGATGGTTGGAGCTGTTAAAGGACTACGATGTGGACATACTCTACCATCCCGGCAAGGCAAACGTGGTCGCTGATGCCCTTAGCAGGAGAGCAGTACAGAGCCTATCCTTGATGATCACCAACCAGGCACCGTTACTGGAGCAGATGAGGCGATTAGAGCTTGAGGTGGTGTCCCCTGGGGTTTCTGCTAGACTGTTGTCCTTGGTCGTGCAGCCCACTCTGTTAGACAGGATTCGAGAGAAACAGAGTGAGGACCCCCACTTGATGAGGATTCGAGAGCAGATTCAGGCTGGCGAGACGGGATTTTTCAGTCGATGCTGCGGGAGTACTACGGTACAGGGACCGAGCTTGCGTGCCGATGGACTCAGAGATTCGAGAGAAGATCTTGCGGGAGGCTCATTATACACCTTATACCATCCATCCTGGTGGGACTAAGATATATAAGGACCTCAAGGCACAGTTTTGGTGGAGCGGCATGAAAAGAGATATTGGCAGATTTGTGGCACACTGCCTAACTTGTCAGCAAGTAAAGGCTGAGCATCGTGTACCTGCTGGCAAGTTGCAGAGTCTTCCAATCCCTGAATGGAAGTGGGACCATATCACTATGGATTTTGTCACGGGATTGCCGAGGGCACAGACTGGAGCGGATGCGATCTGGGTGGTCGTGGACAGACTCACCAAATCCGCTCACTTTTTACCAGTTCAGATGACTTGGCCATTGGATCGACTAGCACAGATGTACTTGACTGAGGTGGTCAGATTGCATGGGATACCCATTTCCATTGTGTCGGATAGAGACTCGAGGTTTGTCTCGCACTTCTGGAGGAGTTTACAGACGGCCCTGGGGACACAGCTTCGCTTCAGCACAGCATTCCACCCACAGACGGACGGACAGTCAGAGCGCACCATTCAGACTCTCGAGGATATGCTGCGGGCATGCGTTCTGGATTTTGGGGGAGGGTGGCACCGACACCTAGGATTGGTTGAGTTTGCGTACAACAACAGCTATCAAGCGAGCATCCAGATGGCTCCGTTTGAAGCGTTGTATGGGCGCAAGTGTCGGTCACCCCTATATTGGAGTGATGTGGGTGAGAGGAAGACCTTGGGTCCTGATCTACTGTTGGAGGCAGAGGAGAAGGTCAGACTGATTCGACGACATCTTGAGACCGCTCAGAGCCGACAGAAGAGTTATGCTGATACCCGACGACGAGACTTGGAGTTTCAGGTGGGCGATCATGTCTTTTTGAAAGTCTCGCCTTCGAAGGGGATTCGGAGATTTGGGATTCGTGGAAAACTGAGCCCTCGTTATATTGGACCTTTTGAGGTATTGGAGCGCATAGGGCCAGTTGCCTATCGGCTTGCACTTCCTCCCAGATTGGCGGGTGTTCACGATGTGTTTCATGTATCCACCCTGAGGAGATATGTTCATGACCCGTCGCACATTATTGATTTCGCCCCACTGGAGATCGCTGAGGACTTGAGCTATGTCGAGCGGCCATTGCGGATTTTGGACCGTGAGGTTAGAGAGCTGCGCAGCCGGGCTATCCCTTATGTGAAGGTTCTTTGGAGCAACCAGAGCGAGCGCGAGGCTACTTGGGAGCTGGAGTCAGCATTGAGGGATGCTCACCCCCACTTATTCGAGGCCCCGGCTTGAGTTATGGCTTTAGTTTCGAGGACGAAACTTTCTTTTAGTGGGGGAGGATGTGATGATCCAGGTTTCCATGCACTGTTTTTCCCATGAATCCAATGTGTGAAACACCTATTGATGGTGTCTGATCCACAGTGTGTCAAAAGGACGGCACAGATGGGTCCGTGGTGGTAATTATTGTTAGTTTGGCCTTCGGAGGCATTTGCCGAATTTTAGAAAAGTTTCTAGGCCAAACGGAGGGCGTATTTGGATTCAGCGCGGAAAAACGCTTGAAAACGGCTATTTACTTGTTGAATTCTGAGTCCGGATGCCCAAAAACGGACTCCCGGAAGTTTCTGGTGTTTTCTGGTGCATGGGGGGAGTTGTGGACCGCCGGAGCGCCACGTGGCGGGCCCACATTGGCCGGTCCGCAGCAGCTGGTCCATGGAGCAGCGCGGCCGGGTGCATGAGCCCGGTGCGGGGCCACGTGGCGGGCGCCAATTGGCGGTTCTACGGTGTGCGGTCCACGGAGTTTTGGCGGCCAGTTGCAAGGTGGTTTTTGGCTTTATATTGGTCATTTGAGGGCCGAAATTCTCTTCTCCTGTTCGGTTTCACTCCAAGGTCCCTTCTAAGAAAATTTTCCTCTCCCAATTCTACATCTCCTGTAGCTTTCTCAAGAATTTAGGAGGCTCGGATCCCAAGGTTGGTGATTTCTCCGGCGCGACGCGACGATCGTTCTACGGCAACCAGATTCGTCGCATTTCGGTGTTCAAGCTCCCCCGGCTCACCCCGACATCCTAATTTCACGATTTTTGCGCCGTTGGATTCTTAACAGGTAGGGCTTCATTTTCTATTTTGTGAGTTTCTTCAGATTCCGAGGTTTTGTTGGAGTTTCTGTGGCCTCATTATGACCCTTTTTCCGTCGTGGAGTTTTGGGACAGCACTGCATTGTTTTGGCGATAACTTTGCGCTCGGACGTCGGATCAGGGCGATTCAAAAGGGGATTTGCATCTACGCATCGCAAGGAATCTCCCTGAATTTTCTTGGATTTTTGTGGAATTTCCCTGAAGGTGAGAAACCCCTTTTTACAGAATTTTATATCGCAGTTTTGGATGAATGCATTGTTCGGGGTGGTTCCCTTGTCGATTTTGGTTCTCAGCATAGGAAAATCGTGTGGGAACGTGCAGGTACTTGTTTCGACCGGATCGTCGCGTAGATCGCAGTAGTATTTTTCTGGAAATTTTGTGGGCACGTTTCGCAGGTAAAAATGGCTAAAATATTCAGCAGACACTTTAGGGACAGATTTTGGAATAAATGGGGATAGTTAATATGTGTGCTTTCTGTGGGACTTATGGTGCAGTGTTACGGGATTTTCGGATCGGGCGCGGACTTAGTCTTCGAGGACCGGATTTAGCACTCGAGGTGGGTACCGTTGTTTACCTCCTACTTGTGATGTCCCTACTAGGCCTATTCGAGTTGCTTCGCTATTACATTGCTAAATAAACCGGTAAAAGTGAAAATGGCATGTTGATTGAGAATTGGACTTACTGTTAGGGCTTGCATCTTAAAATGGACTAAGTATTAATTAATGGATACTTCTTATATTAGTATGTCACCTAAACCTCACGAGGGGGGGGAAATTTTGCTAGAATGGACTATATTGCTCGTACACTTTGGGACCTCTTATGCTTACATGATAAATGGATATGGGATAACTTGACAAATGGAAGTTAATTTAGTGGCATACCCCTAACTTGTGAAAGATCATAATACTTAAACCCTATTTTAAATAAAGGACTTTGCATGCTTGAATGGACATTTAGTTAGGCCACCTTTTTCTGCTACACTATCATGCTGGAATTGACTTAGGAGAAACCATGCTTTTTCTCTTCTTTTATCTACATATGGGGGATAGTGCGCTCGGGTTCGAGCAGGGGCTGGGATAGTGTAGTCAGACAGTTGTGGGCTTTGGGACAGGCAGGCTGTGAGGGCAGGGCATTGCGGCAACCGCGGACCTTGGGCGGTTGACCGGACAGTGGTTATTGCATCAGATTGGGATAGAGGATTTGGGCTTTCTTTTAGTGGATGGGTTTTCCACTCTGATCAGAGTCATGATCCAGTCCTGCTGATCTATGGTACTTGTTACTCAGGCATTTTGCTCGTGTGGGTCGCTCCCCTCGAGTGCCACTCCGGAGTGTGCGTTTTACAGGCTTCGAGTCTTCGAGACTCTCTTTCCCTATCGGTGTTATGCGTAGGCTGGCATACCCGATTTGGCAGGCAGAGCAGGCAGTACCAGTGCTTACTGGTGTATCGATTGGGTCTAGACAGGCAGGCATTTACATTCTGATGCATACATATAGCTATACTTTCAGTTAGCTCATTAGAGGCATGTAGTGGTAGCTCTATTCATCATCAGCAGTTTTATTTACAGCTTACCACCTTTGTTCATCTTTTCCGCCTCTTATAGTCCTAGTGGGCACATTTGAGTTGAGGCTTACCCACTAGGAGGAGGCTACTGTTCTATAGTAGTTCTCACTCCCCACTGCTTTTCTTTTTGCTCTTCCCCTTTGTTTTGCAGAGTCGTCTGCGGGAGTTGCAGGACCCTCCGCAGCGGATCGAGGTAAGAGGATCGCGGACTAGATAGCGGTCTATCCAGGCACCAGTGCAGTTACTAGATGTACCCCGATACTCTCAGATACTCTACTTTTCATTTCTTTTGGGTCTGGCTTCGGCCAGCTGGTTGTATTTGATTAGTGAGCTGGGAGAGACATATGTATTATTGAGAGTTTACTTCTGCACTTTACTTTCCTTTTATCTGAGATATACTAGTCTAGTTTAGCTCTGTTTATGCTCTTTTATTATATCATCTTTATCTGAGCAGGTTACCAGCGCTTCGTGTACACGGGAAATTCCGTGTACACGGCGGATCTGTAGACGAGCCCGGGTTCCGGTTTACACCCGGGGCGTGACATATGCTGAAGGCGCTGAATGAAACAGCGCCTTCAGCGTACACCATGAAGGCGCTGAAGCGGTCAGCGCCTTCACAAGAAATCCTGTGAAGGCGCTGAACCCTTCAGCGCCTTCAACACAAGGCATGAAGGCGCTGAGGGGTTCAGCGCCTTCATAGGAATATTGTGAAGGCGCTGACCGCTTCAGCGCCTTCACGCTGGCTACCCTACGTGGCGCCGACGTGGCAAAAGGAGGGTTAGTTTTATAAATTTTTTTTACACAGGGTCATTTTGCAAATTTCCAAGTTTGAGAGGGTTATTTTTAAAAAATCCCCTTGTTATCCCCTCTAACGGGCTATTTTGGAATAGCTCGTTAAAGAGGGGGATAACAAATTTTTCCTTTTTTTTTTTGTGTGTTTGGGAATAAACTGGATTAATCCCCCACCAAACGCGAATTGTTATTACAGCATAAGATACATATTTCATTCATTTAAAAATAAAAATATTTGAAGTGATTAATAATATTTATTTTATTACTAGAAGGAATGAAACGTAAGATATATATATATATATATATATATATATATATATATATATATATATATATATATATATATATATATATATATATATTATTTTGGAGTGTACAAAAAATATTTTTCATATTATTTTGGAGCGTACAAAAAAATATTTTTCTTATAACAAAGATTTTTGTTTGAAATTGCGAGAGATTGCATTACGTTGGACAAAATAATTAAATAAAAAATATTTTATTTTTTTCTGTATGTAATATCGTATTCTACATGATGAATCGTTTATAATATATTTTCTATGATCTCATAAAGAAAATAAAACTATTTCATATATATGTTTATACTAATTTTATTTTATCTAATAGTGTTAGATGAATCTCAATACCAAACTAGCTACATGTAAGTAGAAAAGTATGATTTAAATTTTAGAAATAATATTTTTTGAAAATTAAGAAAAAAAAAAAAGACCAGTACTATTATTCAAAAAAGTATATATAAATTTCACAACTAAACTAAAGACCATTCTTTTTTTTTTTTGCTAGTTTTATTTTATTCTTTTGAATATTAAAAATTAAAAATAATTTTGGCTAAATCACATAAATTCTTCCTGTAAAATTCTATTTTTTCACTTTTTTCTCCTGACTTTTGAAATCTACATTTTGTTCCATTCTAATTACGAAATTGTGCACTTACCCCTGCCGTTATCGTTCCATAAATGATCATGTGACCCTGTGATCATATTTGATGTGTTGCAGTATGATCGCTGCAGTCATTGAACCTGGGACTTACATCAACATCATCAATCCTTCAACCACTTACGGAATGATGACGGCAGGGAGGTAAATGTATAATTCCCTAATTAGGAGTGGGTAAAGTGTAAGTTTTTAAAAATTAAGAAAAATAAAAGTAAAAAAACGAAATTTTACAGAAAGATTTTCTGTAATTTAACAAAAAAAAAAAATATTATAACAAGTGGTTATATGTATCAAATATTCATTCAACTATCTATTTCAGCTTTACACAATTGAATTTATATTTAAAGTTGAATGTTTAAGTTTAATAGTAAATTTTACTCTGATATGCATATTATTCTCATTGTGCTTATTGTCGTTGAGTTATCGACCGTTCTTTTCGAGTATAAAGAGATCATGCCCGATTGACGCCTCTATTAGCGTACCCAAATTGACCAAATAGACGGTCTCGGAGTGTGACAGATTGGCTATAATATTTTATGACAGAGGCATGTGAATGCGTAATAAGAAATCTAACACTCTTAATGATTAGGGAGAATGCCTTATGCAATCTATCATACTCAACTTGGAAAACCCCTAGCAAGGGTACATGGTATGTGAAAAGAGTTTTTAACTGTATAATCATAATGAGTTGATTTCATATGTTCTAGTCATATAGTCCAATGATAAGATTTGCCGAGTGATGATGACCTTACTTAAATTTGGGCATTTTATGCTAGAAAGAATTAATCACCAGCAGCGGTGAAAAGGAAGAGCTCATTCTTCATTATCATTCCGATTTGCCTTGATATATTATACAGTGAAAAAACAAAAATAATTCGACTTATTTATTGAATAAAAGAATTTTAATTTAATATTAAAGAGTTTAATGTTTCACTACTGAATTTAGATCGATTAGATATGTGCCGATTCCGATTCAGTGTGGATATACGTAGAGACTAGGGATGTCAATGGATACGGATACTTAAAATTTTATTTGAATTCGAATTCGAACGGGATGAATTTACTCGATGTTAACGGATATGGATTCGGATATGGATATAAAAAATAAAAATTCGACGGATTTAAATTTGGATATGAATTTCGATTGTATCATATCCGAATTCGATCCGAACCCGAATTAATTTTATGTTATATAATATATGTGTATATAAATATTTGATATTATATTTAAATTTATATTTTAAAAGTTTAAATTTAATATAATATATTTTGAAATATTGTAAAAAAAAATTATTTCGGGTTTGGATTTTCAGGTTCAGGTTCGAATTCGGATTTTGAATTTTTTGTCGGATTCAAATTTGAATATGAATTTTTAAAATTCGTCGAATTTAGATTCGAATTCGGATTTAGATTTGGTAGTCGAATTCGGATTCGAATTCGAATTTTTAAAAATCCGTTCCGAATCTGACTCTAGTAGAGACAGACACGTGCATGGTTATACAAGAATCTCATAGTAACGATGGAAGTATACACTACCAACCGTACTATATAGATCAAGAGATAACGGGTACACGGTAAACTTTTTAAACATAAGAGTTTTATTTGGATTAATTTTTTGCACAATAATATTAAAATGGTCCACCGATACTTGATTAATTTACTAATTTTTAATTTTCATATATGATATGAATTTTACTTTTCGAACAAATTTAAAATGTAAAATTATTTTTTTCGCTGCTTTTTTTTTTTTTTTTCTTGTGCGATAATTTCTTACACATCTAAAATTTATTAAAATTTATAAATAAAATTTTGGATTGTATGTGGCTAAACAATTTATTTATAGATTCATCACTTTCTATTACATCGAACCAAATAAAATACATACAATTATATTTACATTTTAAGCTATATATAAATTAATAAAACTGTATTCATAATTATATCCACTCATATATATATATATATATATATATATATATATATATATATATATATATATATATATATATATATATATTATGAAGTTTTTGTAACTATACTTTCACCAATTATAAATTTTGAATTTTGGACCTATGTGTGTAGGAAGTGTGAAAAGCTCCGACACTATTTGTTGAAAAGAGAGAAGCATATATTTTAACAAGGTATTATGTTTGACTAAAAATTTTATTAATTATTTTTGATCTGAATACAACGATGGATGAATTTTCATGCGTTTACCGTATGTATATATAGCTTTTAATATAAAATAAAAAAATCTTAATAATAACTACTTATCAATATTTTAATTTATTTTTAATTCCTAACAAACTGATATAAAATTAAATTTAAATTTATTAAAAATATTGAATTACTTATCAATAATGTGGAATAATGGTAAAGTTTAGAGTGATAATTAATACAATTTAATTCGATGTGAGAGGATGCTAAGATGCAGAAAGGACTTTTGTAATTCGATCAATCCATTTACGGAAAAATGCATTTATACTGTCAGCATTCAATAGGCCCATCATGCGCCAGGCTTGGCAACCGAGCTCGAACTAAAGATACAAGTTCTTGTCCAAGACAAACGCTACAGACATATCTGCAGCAGGTGAAGAGAGTCCTTTTATTATTAAGCAAAAGGTTTTGCACTTTTATAGAAACTGGTCTTTTATTACTTTATAAGCCAGATCTGATCATGATCCCTTATTTTAATTTAACAAACATTAATTAATTCTTAGTGTACTACGCACTATATTATTCTGAAATCCATTAAGACCATTGATTGGATGTAGCTATAAAAAGATTAATGCTACTTGTACATTCCAAGTGAGATGTACATCTTACACTCCATCCATTTAAAGTTAGAATGAATTTCATCGATCATTTTGAAATAACCGATAGATTAGTCTCCACCCCTGAATGGAGGGGGGTGTGATATACACTCTATTTGGTGGAGTGTATATATAGTATTGCTCAAAAAATTAAAAATACGTGCAGTTGTACTACTACAGTCTTAACTATATTTATTCTGTTTAATTCTATATAGTCGCAATTATAGTAATTTAAAATTAAGATTTATATTTATATATTTTATTATTTTTTTTATTAGAGAGGTTAAATTACCTGTTATGTATTTGTTATTATTATTTTAAAGGTATTTTTTTTTCAACATTTTTTTTTTTTAAATGATGTCGCTTTTTTAACAGCGTTTTATTTATTTAAGGAGTTTGTTTTTCTTAATTGCTTTTTCTTAAACTGCGTTATTTTTTAAAACAATATTTTTTTTAAAAGTTAATATTTTAACGACATTATTTTTTTAGTGGCGTTGTTGTTTTTAGCATAAAATATTTTTAAAACTTTAAATAATATTGTTTTTTTTTTATTTTTTTGAATGATTATATTATTATTATGATTATTTAATTAGTGCTGTCGTACTATCTGCAGCAGTTGGAGCTTCCATGCAGATGCAATTGCAACAGTTGGGTTCAACTTCATCAAACCAAATAAAAATCTGCAGTTAGAAATACATGCAATCAGCTCATAGTTATAAAATTTTATGGAGTTTTTATTATGCGGTTTTGATCCGAATGAAATACGAAATTTTGTAACTATAAAAAATTTTAAAATTTTATTTTTAAACTATTTGGATATATATATAGTATAATTTTACAAAATTTCACAAATTTAAAAACAAACTGTTTGGATACATATAGCTTTATTTTATGCCAAAATTTAGTCTCAGCTGTAAAAATTAATTACAACATATATTTTTTTTTTTGGCTTTTAATAATCAAATACGATCACATCTGTCAAATTGCCACAAAAATTCAAAACACTTGTGATTAATTCTAGTTGGTAATGCACTAATGTATATACGATCCCACTCATTACTTATTGTTAAATATAAAATATATAAATATTATTTTTAAAAAATTTAAAATTTTAAAGTATAACGTAATTTTATAACAATTTTATATAGTATCAAAGCAAAATTTTATAATCCTATCAAACTCTTATGTTATTTAATTTTATTTAATTTTATTTATTTTTTCAATATATAAATATTATTCCGAGTGGTTTTTTTTTTTTTTTTTTTTTTTTTTTTTTTTTTTTAATTTTTATTTTTGGCTCTTCTATTTCTGTTTTGCCGACAGTATTTTGGCACTTCTTGCTCCTTTTCTCTCACTTCACGGGTTCGCCCACATGCGCACCGCTAGTCAAAAAAAAAGCACCGACGAGTCCAACAAGAGAATCTTTATTTTCGGACACAAAGAAAGAAATGTTTACTCCCTCCCACACCCAACATCAAAGCGCTCACCACACCAATGCTGACACATTCCGCTCACATAATTAATTACTTGCGACAAAGGAAGTATCCAAAATTTCTGGTTTTTTTTTTTTTTTTTTTTAAATCATCTTCTCAAAATTTTTATTTTTTAAAATAATTTTATAAAACTTTAAATTATGTGTGTCAGGTGTGTCTCAGGCAAACACAGCTGGAGTGTTAAGTTGAACACGATGAATAATTTATCGTGTTCGATATTTTTATTTAATATGAATAACTATTTTTCAAATTTTAGATTGTTAGGAACTTAGGATTTTGAATTTTATTTATTAGTAGTTTGTTAGAATTTTTTAGATTATTAGAATTGAATAATATTTGATTGTTGGAAATTTATTAGTAGGTTGTTGAGATTTTTTTTATATTGTATTATTTTTTTTTATCATATATTGTTAGAATTATATATGATCAAAAAATAATATAATTTAAAAAATTCAACAAACTATCAATAAAATTTTAACAATTAAATATTATTGAATTATAATAATTTAAAAAATTCTAGCAACCTATCAATAAAAATTTAAAATCCTAACAAGCTAAACTATGGGAGAACGGTTCTCGGTAGTAAATAAAAATATTGAACACGGTGAATCATTCACCGTGTTCAACTTAACACTCCAGCCCAGCGTGGCGCACACGTGACACACATAGGACTATTTTTGTAACTTAAAATTTTGTACGAATATTTTGAAAAATAAATTTTTTTTAGAAGACTAAATGCAAAAAAACACCCAAAATTTTCTAAGTTAGAATCATAGTTAGTTAATTCGGATTCGGCAAAAATTCGGTTCGGATATAATACGGATAAAATTCTTATCATGAATTTTAAATTTGTTGAAAAATTCTGTAAAAAAACGAACTCGATAATTATTCGGATACGTTATTTATACGGAAATTATACGTGATTTATAAGGGAATTATACGTTCCCCAATTAAAAATTTGGTATCAAAAATTCTCTGCTATTAAATTAGTTTTTTTTCTAGATTTATACTATGAGCATATCCTTCTTGTACTTTTGCTTTATCACTAGATGGTTGGCTTTATATATTTTTCATATATTTTTATTTTATTTGATAATATTAAAAATATTTTTAGTGAGAAATCATAAAGTATTATGTAGAGGGAGGATAATTTACTCAACCTATTTTAGAAATAAAATAAAATACTTAAAAAAAAAGAAAAATTTTGTATGAAAACTATATATGTGAAAAAGAAACTAGTTAGTAAATAAAAAAAAAAAATTATATTAATTAAGAGCAAACATTAATTTTACTCACAAAACATCAAAACTATGAATTAATATGTAAATTTACAAAATACAAATTTACAAAATCATAATTCAAAATTTACATACTTACAACTGGTGGTGGCCGGCAAGAAAGAAAACGAGCGGCACGGGACCCGGAGGGTACCGATGGCGAGCGTCTTCGGTGCGCAGCCCAGAGGTATGGCGAGCGTCTTTGCCTATACTGTGAACTGTGAAGTGTGAACCGTGAAGAAATTTTTTTTTTTTTTTTTTCTTAAAAAGTGAAGTGTTGTATGCTATAAAGTACGGTTGGATTTGAACCGGTTAATGCAGTGTCCATCATCAATGAGTCTTGGACTCTTGGTTAAAGATGATTGAATTTAATTTTCGAAATTTAAAAAAAAAAATAATGACGAATTTTTTGGAGAAAAATTTGCTATTCGCAAATAATAATTTTTTAAATTTTTTTTTCCGAATTAATTCAAATTTTGGGAATCGGTCCATTTAATTCGGATTTTCAATAATTCACGAATAATATGCGAATTAACTTATGGTTAGAATCATTCCATTTAAAATTATATTTACGCAAACACCCTTATATTACAGAATTATCACTTGAGATTAGATTTTTTACTATCTCACATCATGTAATATAATTGGTTTGGAATGAAGATCCTCGTGATCACGCGGAGCCTGCAGAAAATTTTTCCGCCAAGTCTGTTAAATTGGACGAGGATCAATTAACGGCTAACCGCTCTAGTGCCAAGCAAATTAATACATTTTCTGCATCTAAGTTAAGTCATTTTGAATCCGTAAAAATGTAACAAACTTATTTGAACCGAGACTCATTTTGGTTCAACTATCTAATTTTTTTGAAAATTTTGATTTTGCTATTAAACTTTTTAATTCATTTGATTTGAATTATTTAATGTCTCTCAAACTTTGAAGCAAGTTTGAATGCATCAATCGCTTGTTTCTTGAGACATGATTAATATATTTTATATAATTTATATAATTATAATTATATTAAAATAAGTAATGAGTTTAAAATTTGTATAGAAAGATCAACCGTCCCTAGTGCAAGTGGCAAAGGGCTTGGTGGTTGATGTCCAAGACCTGGGTTCGAAGCCTAGTTGCTTCGCATGTGTTCAAATAGGGTATATCCCTGTTTAATCAAAAAAAATTTGTATAGAAAGAGTCATCGTATCAATAAATTAAAAGATCCTATAACAAAATAAAACTTTCAAAAACTCAAAATAGGCAAAAGTTTAGGTAAATTCTATATAAATTCTATACATTATTACTGTTTGAAATCAACTCCGTTAGAATCAAAATGACAATATAAAAAGAGGGGTGAATCATGTTTCTAAAATAAAAATGCAATAGAATCAACTCAAAAAATTCACAGCAAATAAAGAGACGAGAGTTAGAGAAATTCAAACTCAAAAAATACGCAATCAATTTATTTCGAGGTTCATCCCTTTACTTATGTTCTCGTCAACTTTTCAATATAAGAAAATATTGGATCTCTACTAAATGCTTTTGTAGATAAGCACTAAGCTCTCACACTTAGAACACTTCTTCTCCCAAAAGGAGCACACATTTACACTTTCTTTTTTCTCTTTTACAAATTGTATCTTATTACAATATTCATTCAAACTTAAAAAGAGAGTAGAGAGCTACGAGTATTGAATATTAATAATTACGAGTTCAGGGATATGAATTTGAAGAATCAAAGCTCTTTATTTATAGCCAAAATTTTAAAACTAATTATTTTTGTAATTATGAATTTTCCGACGCCTTAACAGGTTTTTAGGCACCCACTTCTTTAATAAGGTTAAATTACAGAATTTTTTTTTGTAAAATTTCATTTTTTTACTTTTTTTCTTAACTTTTAAAAATTTATACTTTACTCCCTCGTAATTATGGAATTATGCACTTATCTCCCTACCGTCAGCGTTCCGTAAAAGGTTGAAGGGTTGATACTGTTGATGAACAAGTTCCAGCTCCAATAACCGCAGCAATAATATTGCAACACATCAAATGTAGTCACAGAATCACAGAATCTAAAAAGATGACAGTAGAAAGTAAGTGCATAATTTCATAATTAGAAGGAAGTAAAGTGTAGATTTTTAAAAATCAGAAAAAAAAAAGTAAAAAAGTAAAATTTTACAAAAAATTTTCTGTGATTTAGTATGAATGAAATAAACCAAGAAGTAGATTCTAGCTAAACAACGAAATCTTACTGGAACCATTCATATTTAATTTATCCTTCCGAATCGTAGCACATCTTGAAATGTGTTAACACTGAAATTATGTCGAAGAGAGAACGAATCTGAATAAAACACGTGGCACTTTCGTGGCACCTTCGACGGAGAACCCGATCTTCGTAGGTGGCGATAGCGAGCTAATGTGATTGGTTCGGCTTCACCATTGCCCAAAAGAAGGAAGCTCCGGTATTTTCGCTTTGGTAAAGAAATGGCAAGACCGGAGCTTGATTCAAAAAGATGTTCAAAATCAAAAAAGCGAGAAGTTGGGGGATAATTGAGAAAAATGAGGTGGAGGATTGCAAGAGGAGCTATGCTATCTATACACTTTATTTGAAGTGTATATTCTACACCTAGTCCATTCTAAAATGGGCATTCATTCAGTCGTCATTTCAAAATGACGAATAAAATTCACTCCATTCTAAAATAAGTGGGGCGTAAAATGTACATTCTATTTAGAGTGTACATTAATCACTGAAAACTCTATGTTTTATTTCCTATTAGGAGTAGACAAACCTAAATCTAAAAGTAGCTGTAAATATGTGTCAGCAGGAAATTCGCGTGGATGACAGACAGTACATTGCGGCCTTTGGTCCTTATGCCTCTATTTCATCGCTCCAGTTAAAGGCCAATCTGACTGCAGCTCAGGTGCTGATCGGAGAGAAAACGGTTCGATTGGATCCTCCTGTCTCGGAACGAACCAGGCTTCCGAGGGTAGGTAGTCTGGGGGCCTTGGACTAGGGCCGAATTCTGAGTTGGATCGGACTATCGAGTAGTCTCGCTGCTTATTTGGTCCGAGATCATGTAAAGAGGACCATCTTGAGATTACGCTCCCAGAGGTGAAGCAAATTGTACATGGTAGCGGTGTGCAATGTGCAGGCTAGTTCAAACTGGGGGCGAGGTGACTCGGTGAGTGTCGAATGGCGGTCGACAAGGCAATCAGTGTTCGTCGAAAAAAAATTCTCTACTAGTGTGGATTGGGAATTCTACCTTACAGCAACTCCTAAATTTAATTATACTTACTCCTAATGCAATGAAAGGGTAAAGGGTAAAGGGTAAAGATTTGTTGTGTATAAGAGCTAAATTTCCTATCTCTTCTCTTCCCTCTTTTTACATTAATTATAGCCAGAGTAGAATTTGGCATTATTTTTCCACCCTTCTTTCTCTTTTCCTCTGACCACCATGCCTCCGGCACACTCCTACCTAATTATTCTATCATGCACGTCTTAATTGCCAACAGCTGTGCTTTGCAGCAGCATTCGAGCTTTCACTATTCTTTTGCCGAGGCTGTCACTCCTCCTTTTCCACGGTGTCAAGCATATATATATATATATATATATATATATATATATATATATATATATATATATATATATATATATATATATATAGTTGGGCTGGAATGCTATTGATAGCACCAACCCAACTTTGCCATCCATTTTGTAGCCATTGAATTGCATTGAGATTCGTGCAAGCTCTTTAATTAAAAAGAAAAACTTTTTACTTTTTACTTTTTACTTTTTATTTTTTCTTTTCTCTTTTTTACATTAAAGATCCTACACGGATCTCAATGCGATCCAATGACTACAAAATGGGTGGCAAAGTTGGGTTGGTGCTATCAATAGCATTCCAGCCCAACTCTCTCTCTCTCTCTCTCTCTCTCTCTCTCTCTATATATATATATATATATATATATAACGAAAAATACTAAATGTACACTCCAAATAGAGTGTATATCATACATTCTATCTATTTAAAAATAAAATAAATTTTACCCATCACTTCAAAATGACCAGTGTCTAAGTTTTCACCTTTGGATGGATGGGATGTATATGTACACCTCATTTGGAATGTACAGATAGCATAATTTTTTTATGCGTCATTTTAATATGATGAATGAAAGAATTTTTATTGTAAAATAAATAAAATATAAGATGTACATCCTATTTGGAAGGTACAAATAACATTTCTTATTTTTTTTTTACCTTTAGGTCAGATCGCTTAGTGATTTACCATTTGAATTTTTTAGGCATTCAGGCGGAGTTTTGTTCGCGTCCACACGGCTACTCGCCCAAGTCATGCCGCAACCAAAACATTTTAGAGGTTTGGCACACCCTTACATTGTGCGCCGAAACACGGCCCCCTTGCCGAAGCATTTTTTCTTGCAACCTACATGGTGCACTCTTAACCCTCTCGTTTGTGGTTGCTAAAAGTAGCAGCGTCAACAATGTGTAACTATTTTGGATAAATCAATATATATATATATATATATATATATTTTTACTTTCCTCATTATTCTGTTATTGCTTTCACCTTCAATCGTGAGGGGAGTAAAGAAGAAAATAAATAGAACTTCCAATGATTTTTTTTATGAAGATGAATGATCCTTCTCACGATCGCTCCTTGTAATTAATGCTCCAAAACCTTGTAAGTTTTAATTTAAACTATTCATCTGTGCTACTAACTTGATACAATGATACATAGGAAAAACAAAAAAAACAAAAGAAATTTGTTTTTTAAATTTCTAATATTTCAAATATTTTAGATTATTCCCAATTAAATGGATTATATATTCAAACATCCTAATTCTGATTACTTGAAAGAATAATTTGGCTCTAAATCTGATCAAGTTTACTCTATTCTTTCTCTAAATACATAAAAAATATAGGCTAAATTACAGAAAAACCCTTATAATGTATCATTTTTTTCACTTTGTCCTCTTGTCTTTCAAAAGCCTATATTTTGCCCCCTCGTAATTACGAAATTGTGCATTTACCTCCTCACGGTCAGCATTCCGTGAGTAAACCGTCAATTTATTAGGTAATATATCGAAAATACCCTTCAAATTTTATCCTATCCCCTCTCCTGCCACCGATAGCGCGGCCTCGATCCCGACTTCTCCGGCGCCGGTGAAGCACCGGTACATCTCCGGCGGCATCCTCCCGGCCTCGTCCCACTCCATCGTGACCAGATTCAGCCGCAGGATCAGAACAGTCGAGCAGGGCGCGTCGAAAGCGAAGGACGCCCGTAGCCCGCCGATCATGAGCACGCTCCGACCGCCGGCCCCGGGAAAGAGGCGCGGCCGCTTCAGGACTTCGAACACGTCCCCCCATACGTGCCGCTCGAGCAGGGCCCACCAGCCAGATCCGGACCCCCCGTCGCCGTCGCCGCCGAGGGCGGAGAGGGGGCAGAAGAAGAGCTTCCACTAGCTCGGCCATTGGGTGCCGACGTCGCAGAAGGCGAAGATGGAGTAGGCGGCGAGGATCGAACTCCGCGCTCACCTACGTCGCAGAGGGCGTAGGTGAGCGCGGCGAGCTCGGTGAGCACGATCGCCGCGCCTCGGGGGCCAGCGAGGACGGTGCCGTGGCGCGACCATGCGGATCCGAGCAGTGGGAGCACGCAGTACGACCGCGCCAGTGCGCGACGTCGCCTTCGGGTGCGGCCACGACAATGAGGGCCTCTTCATCGGTGCCGCGGGGCTACTGGCCTCGGTGGCGGCGCGTGTGGGTGCTGCAAGCGTGCAGGAGCGCGTCGGGGAGCGTTGGACGGGGAAGGAGAGAAGGGCATTTACGTCTTTTCGTCTATTCTGTTAACCCGTTGCCCCCTAAAAATAATTTCGTAATTACGAGAAAACAAAATATAGACTTTTGAAAGACAGGAGGGCAAAATGAAAAACAATATATAATAAAAAAAATTTCTATAATTTAGCCAAAAATATGTATTCATGTGTACATGTGTATTTCAAATTTGTATATAGAGTTTGAATGAAGCTACAACGTTGAGGTGGTCATATAAGTTAACTTTGGGATGTAACTACAATATAGATTGTTTTGTTAAATGGAGGGAAAACATTGGAAAATAAATTACACAAGCTTTATTATTGTCATAAATCAGATATCTTGAAATAGAAATTCCATTCATTATTCTCCTTTTGTTCTTTTATCTAGGGATGTCAATGGTACCGATATTCGAAATTTTATCCGAATTCAATTCTGAACTGATATTAAACGGATATGGATTCGGATATAAATATAAAAAATAAAAATCCGACGAATTTGGATTTGGATATGAATTTTGATTGTACCCGACCCGAACCCGAAACCGAATTGATTTTACGTTATATATATATTTTTTAATTAAAGTTATATTTTAAAATTTTAAATTTAACATAATATATTTTGAAATATTGTAAAGAGGAAAAGAAAAATAATCATTTCGGATTTGAATTTTCGGGTTTGGATTTTGAATTTTTGATCGGACTCGGATTTGGAAATGAATTTTTAAAATCCATCAGATTCGAATTCGGGTTCGGATTTGATAATCGGGTTCGAATTCGGGTTCAGATTTTTTTAAATTCGTCCCGACTGTTGGCATCCCTACTTTTACCCTCAATCTTTCTACAGTAAGAACACTTTTAGCCACCTTATAGATTCTAGCCTTCTTTGGAAACACCAGGTTGCCATATTAATGTTGACAAATCCTAAATTATCTCTTTTTGTTCTAACATCTAAATTAAACCCCTTAAACCCTTTTTTTTTGTTTTCCAAAACCACTTAAGGCTCTATTCTGCTCGAATCTACCTTTTTGTTAATACTATATATATATATATATATATGCTACCAAATTATTACTAGTCCAAAACAATCTCATCACTGTTTGAAAATCCTAATCTTCTTTCCCTTATTGTTATAATTTGATTTAGATTTGTATTTATCTAAATTGAATTTTAAATCCTAATCTAATTAGGATAATATGAGATTTAGATTGTTGGGTAAAACTATAATTTAATTAGGGTTTAATTAGACTACAAATCCTAATTAGATTCTAGTTTTAAGGCATATATTATATATAGCATACCCGGTCACTTTAATGAAGCCGCAACTTTTAATTAGCCGAAGCGCTAATTAATTTAGGGCAACAAGGAAGATACGTGTTGTTGGTACATACGGCCATATTAATGAAGCCGGGATTTTAATTAGAGGCCATGCTCTAATTAATTTAGCAACCCAAGAGGAGAGAGGCCGTATTGGAGGAGCCATATGTTGCTAATGAAGCCGGCGATTAATTAAGAAATTGAAGCTCTAAGGTGAGGGCGTTTATACGATTGGATTCTTAGGAATCGTTAGGGTGGACGCAAATTTTGATATTTCGAATTTATTTGGAGTTTCGGTTTTCTTGAGAGATATAATCTTTGTATTCTTCTTTTGACTTTAATACAAGTCTTTGCTCCGTCTTCGCCCGTGGATGTAGGCCGGTGGCCGAACAACGTAAAACTTGGTGTGCACTTTAGTTTTCTTTTCTTACATTATTTTTCTTGGATCTATTTTTTGCCGTTTCGGTTTAACAAACTGGTATCAGAGCCATCTATTCCTTTGAGGATTAAGAATTATGACGACGAAGTTCGAGATCCAGAAATTTGACAGGACCAACAGTTTTGCATTATGGCAAGTCAAGATGCGTGCTATACTAACGCAGCAAGGATTGCAAAAGGCACTGTTGGGAAAAGAAAAGATGTCCGATTCGTTAACGGCGGAGCAGAAGGAGGAGATTGGTGACAAAGCTCTTACGGCAATACAATTATGTTTATCCGATGAGGTATTGCGAGAGGTCTTGGATGAAAAGACCGCTGCAGGGCTTTGGCTTAAATTGGAATCTCTCTACATGACGAAGTCTCTCACCAACAAGTTATATTTGAAGCAACGTCTCTTCATGTTGCGCATGGCGGAAGGTACCTCTATTAAATCACATTTAGATGAATTTAATTCTATTATTATGGATCTTCGCTCGATAGATGTCAAAATCGAGGAGGAGGATGAAGCCCTTTTATTATTATGTTCTTTACCGCCCTCTTATAAGAATTTTCGTGAGACTTTCTTGTTTGGTCGGGATACTCTATGTCTCGATGATGTCAAATCCTCTCTACTATCAAAAGAAAGGATTGACATGCAGATAACTAATGAGACAGGTGGAGTTTCAGGAGAAGGTTTAGTTGCTAGAGGGAGGTCTCGGGAAAGGGGTTCCGGTAATAGAGGTACATCGAGATCAAAGTCAAAACACAGGAATCTGATTTGCGGCTATTGCAAGAAGAAGGGTCACATAAAAGCTGATTGTTTCAAGTTAAAAAATAAAGAGCAGCGGAAGAATAACGGTGATAAGAATCAAGATCAGAAAAACACCAATGCTAAACCAGAAGCAAGTGTTGCAGCAGGAGAATCAGATGGCGGCGATATTGTCTTCACAGTTACGGATAAGACACGCAGGCAGGATGAGTGGCTTATGGATTCCGCATGTTCCTTCCATATCTGTTCACATAGAGATTGGTTCTCGACGTACAAGCCTATTGATGGTGGAGATGTATTAATGGGAAATCACTCTAAGTGTACAGTTATTGGTATTGGCACTGTTCAGGTACGGATGTACGATGGAGTAGTGAGGACTATATCTGAGGTTCGGCATGTTCCGGATATGAGAAAAAATCTGATTTCATTAGGTACACTTGATACTAAAGGTTTTAAGTATTCTTCGGCTGATGGATTAATAAAGGTCGCTAAAGGGAATCTTGTAGTGATGAAGGCCAAGTTGACTGACATGTTATATGTTCTACAGGGTTCCACTGTAACAGGTTCAGCAGCGGTGACTTCTTCCTCTATGTCAGATTCAGATAGCACCAAATTATGGCATATGCGACTGGGCCATATGAGCGAGTATGGTATGATGAAGTTGAACGAGAGAGGTTTACTTGGTAATCAGAGTTTAGAAAAGTTGGATTTCTGCGAGCATTGTGTTCTTGGCAAACAAAAGAGAGTCAACTTTAAGGCCGCAGTTCATCGAACAAAAGGTACTCTAGATTATATTCATTCTGATCTTTGGGGACCATCTCGTACTCCTACTCATGGTGGTGCTAAATATATGTTGACTTTTATTGATGACTATTCTCGTAAGGTGTGGGTATTCTTTCTGAAAAGTAAGGACGAGGTGTTCAGTTATTTTAAGCAGTGGAAGGTTATGATCGAGAAGCAAACTGAAAAGAAAATCAAAAGATTAAGGACTGATAATGGTTTGGAATTCTGTTCATCAGAGTTTGAAAAATTCTGCAAGAATGAAGGGATCGTTCGACACAAGACCGTTAGGCATACTTCACAGCAGAATGGGGTGGCCGAACGGATGAATAGAACTCTTTTAGAGAGAGCACGTTGCATGCTCTCTAATGCTGGCTTAGCAAAGAGTTTCTGGGCAGAGGCGATCTCTACGGCATGCTATCTGGTAAATCGTTCTCCACATTCGGCACTTGATTGCAAAACTCCGGAGGAGGTATGGTCTGGTAGCCCTTCTGATTATTCTAATTTGCGAATATTTGGTTGTCCTGCTTATTTTCATGTAAATGAAGGCAAGTTAGAACCTAGGGCTAAAAAGTGCATCTTTATTGGCTATGCGACGGGGGTTAAGGGATATAGATTGTGGTGTCCTGAATCGTCTAAATTAATTATTAGTAGGGATGTCACGTTTGATGAGTCTATTATGCTATATCCTAACCGAAATTCTTCTGATGAGACCCCGAGTGCTAGCAAGCAGGTGGAGGTAGAGACCGATGGTATAGTTCAGTCACAGAATTCTTCTCAGTCAAAAGAAGTTCAGTTGCCAGACACCTCAGTTACTGAAACCCCACAAGTTGAGAGGCAGAGCATTGCTACAAGTAGAGCGAGGAGACAGATAAAACCACCGCAGAGATATGGTTATGAAGATATGGTTGCCTATGCTCTTTCAGTGGCACAAGATACAGAAGAAGAAGGAGAACCTTCCACATATAATCAAGCTATTTCTAGTGCCAGTTCTGCGGAGTGGTTGTTGGCGATGAATGAAGAAATAGAATCGCTCCATAAGAATCGCACATGGGAGTTAGTAAAACCGCCTACAGGCAAGAAAATTGTTGGCTGCAAGTGGGTCTTCAAGAAAAAGGAAGGAATCCCTGGCGTGGAAGATACAGGTATAAAGCTCGTTAGTTGTAAGGGCTACAGTCAGGTAGAAGGTGTTGATTTTAATGATATTTTCTCACCCGTCGTGAAGCATACTTCTATTCGTATTTTTTTATCGTTAGTAGCCATAAATGACTTGTATCTTGAGCAGCTTGATGTTAAGACATCTTTTCTCCATGCTCTAATTAATTTAGCAACCCAAGAGGAGAGAGGCCGTATTGGAGGAGCCATATGTTGCTAATGAAGCCGGCGATTAATTAAGAAATTGAAGCTCTAAGGTGAGGGCGTTCATACGATTGGATTCTTAGGAATCGTTAGGGTGGACGCAAATTTTAATATTTCGGATTTATTTGGAGTTTCGGTTTTCTTGAGAGATATAATCTTTGTATTCTTCTTTTGACTTTAATACAAGTCTTTGCTCCGTCTTCGCCCGTGGATGTAGGCCGGTGGCCGAACCACGTAAAACTTGGTGTGCACTTTATTTTTCTTTTCTTATATTATTTTTCTTGGATCTATTTTTTGCCGTTTCGGTTTAACACTTATATTTCAAAAACAATTAAAAAACTGTTGTTCCTCTTTAAATGAGTTATTCTAGTCCATTAATTAGAAAAGATGAACGGTTCCATCCAATCATAGTCACAAGTTTCGGAGTTCCGAAAAAAAAAAAAAATAGAGAATTCAAAATTTATAAAAATTTGCTAGGAAGCTATATAAAATTAACACAAAAGCTATATATTAAAAAAATTATAAAATTATACTCTCGTATACAATATTTATCAAATGTACTGTAATATATATAGTTAAAAATATAATAGATTAATTGTAACATATGATACCAAGATACATAAGCAAAGGTTTTACCAGTGAAATTATTCTAAAAGACAAGATGATGAGTCTTTGAGAAATACACCCAAAAGTGAATGTTGGGTTTAGTGATATCAAATACACCTATTATCCTATTTAGTTCACTTTGGTTTAGTTTATTAACTCATGTATTGAGCTAGTTGGTAATTAGTTTTGGGTTTTAATTGACCCATTAACATATTGGGTCAAGTGTATAGTGAGTCAAGTCGGATTATAAGACGAATTCCATTGGATATAGTTTATATAGAATTCTCTTTTACTTGTAAGGTTCTTTTTCTCGTAATAGAGAAGAACGATATAAAGAGGATCGGTAAAAATGAGCTTTCTTGTTCTTCTTGCTTGATTCAAGATTCTAAGGTTGATTGGAAAAATTCTAAGAGGCATTCCGAAGCGAGATTCTCAGAATTAGAAGGTGTTTCAAAGAAGGTATAGTAAGAAGGGTTTTCCTATTGAAATGTTGCTTGTCCATTGTAATAGATTGGTAATCTCTAACCAAATCTTGTAATCTCCTCAATTTGATAGTGTATTTGATCTCTCTGTGTCCGTGGATGTAGTTCGGTTTAGGTGAACCACGTAAATCTTCTTGCATTATTGTGGTTGTGCTTGAATTTTTTTTTTTTTTTTTACTTCATTTATTCCAAATTTTGCACTCTTTGGTTGCGGGTGATTAGGATACAATGCATTAATTTATTAGTATTGTTAGTATCTTATTAGTGTGGATTTCGTTATTATCTCACTACAATTTGTATAAGCATATTAGGCCAAGTGGGATTATAAGACGGATTTCATTGGATATAGTTTATATAGAATTCTTTTTACTCTCTAGAATTTTTTTTTCGTAATAGAGAAGAACAGTTTAAAGAGAGTCGGTAAAAAAGGAGTTTTCTAGTTCTTCTTTCTTGATTCAGGATTCCAAGATTGATTTGAGAAATTCTAAGAGGCATTCCGAAGCGGAATTTACGGAATTGGAAGGTGCTTCAAATAAGGTGTAGCAAGAATGGATTTTTCAATTGGAAGATTGCATGGCCATTGTAATAGATTGGTAATTTCTAACAAAATCTCACAATCTCCTCAATTTGATAGTGGATTTGATCTATCCGTGCCCATAGATGTAGCACGGTTTGGGTGAACCACGTAAATTTTCTTGCATTATTTTGGTTGTGCTTGGATTTTTTTTTTTCTCTCAATTCATTCACTCCATATTTTGCACTGCTTGGTTGTGGGTGATTAAGATACAATACATTGATTTATTAGTGTTGTTAGTATCTTGTTAGTGCAGGTTCCGTTATTATCGCACTACAATTGGTATCAGAGCATCAAGATTGAGTGTAAGGTGTTCGACAAATTACCTCAATGGCAACAAATCGATTGGAAGTGGACAAATTTGATGGAAAGAAAAACTTTGAACTTTGGAAGTTAAAAGTTAAAGATTTATTAGTACAACAAGGGCAATACAAGACTTTGCTTGGAAAACATCAGAAATCGGAGCGGATGACCGATGATGAATCGGAGAAGATGGACATGAAAGCTTTGGCTATTATTCGCATATCCCGATTCGGTTATTTTAAGCCGAACGGTCAAAAGAGTTACCAGAGGAGAACCCGGCCGAGCAGATCCCTCCTCGGCCCGATCGCTTGATTCATTTTGGCACGCAGCGCATCACATCTCAGAGGGTCATAGGGCCGATCGCGCACCACCATTTTTGGCCCCAACACATTCTAAGAGGGAGTGTGAAGACTATCACCACATGAAGGAAAGAGTTACCATCTCGGTCGTCCAAATAATGTGTGTAGCAACCATATGTTTTGAAAAGTATAAAGTATTTTGCATTTTTAGATTCTTGATGCTTAAAGGGATATTTGCTTCATATCATAAATTCTTAAGTATATCCTGTTTGTTATAAGGTGGGATAATTGAAAGATACTCAAAAAGTCACTCCCTAGGTTTTTAAGGCATAATTCAATTAATTGTCTTATTAAGAATTTCAAATACTTTTTGATCTCTTAGGTTTTTAAGGCATAATTCAATTAATTGTCTTATTAAGAATTTCAAATATTTTTTGATCTCTTGATCTTATAACCCTTCTGATAATATGATAACCTGCTTAATTCATTATTAATTAGATCATACTTGATGTATTGAATTTAATCAAGGCTAAATTACAGAAACCCCCCTGTAAAATCCTAGTTTTCACTTTTTCTGACTTTTAAAAACCTACATTTTTGTAATATTCGAGAAATTTAAATTCAAATTCAATAAAGAATTCAAGTTCAAAGAGTTTCAGAGGGCCAAAACGACTGTATAAAGGGATACAGTTGTAATAGTGGCTATGACTTAAGTGTGACTATTAATCCTATAAAACCCTGGATTCCGATCAACATTAGCCAAATCGACCATTCGAAATCCCAATCTGACGATCCAAACACTCAATTTGATCGGTCTCATCGTTCTGAGCGCAATAACGCAGTCAGTTTTTATGTTTGACGAGCCTAGGTCATCGAAAAGCGTACATAACAGTAGAATACATTGTTCAAGATGGAGCAAGAAGCGATCAAGGCTTAAACTCGACAAACCAAAATCGCTACTCGATAGGTTTCGTCGAACTGGACGTCGTGGCGAAGTCTGTTTTTTAGTTTGACCATCCTGGAGCCTCAGAATGAGTGAAAAATAATGAATTTGTGGGTATTTTCACATGAATGCAAATATTTTATGGACCAAATAGTTTGGGGCTTCTTAGGGAGGGACTTCTATGCATTTGCCATCTATAGTAGGGAGCTCATGGCTGGGGAAAGCTTGTACAGGGAGTAAAGTGCAAATTATCACGTCAAAGCTCCATTAATGGCCATTTGACCTTGGGAGCTCGAGCCTGGGCATTTAAGCTTGGACCAGAGCTCCACCTAGCCCTTCCAACTTTCTCATCTCTTCTCTAAGCGCCACTGGCCTCTCCCAATGCCCTGGTCGCCGAAAAAGTAAGTCCCAAGCAAAGATGGTTTGCTCTCGTGTTGGAGGGATGGAGAGAGCACCATACACTTGAGACTTTCTCCCTACTCCTTCTGAAGCCTCTTCCTACCTCTAGGAAGCAAGCCTGTGTGAGCCAGCAGCCTGCCTTAGCCGCGCGGCGCCGGTGGAGCAACCTTCTTCTTCTCCAACTCCGGCAAGGTAGGTTCTCTGTTTTCTCTTAGTTTCTTGGCCCAGAAGCTCTTACAGTAGCCTCCTTAGGGTCTGGGGACTTTTCCTGCCCGGCCTTGTGACCGGAAGAGCGTCGGGTTGCCAGCGGGGGCATTGCACCCGTCGGAACCCTAAATAACTCTGTCTCGTGTTATGTTTGCACCCGACGGCTTGGGATCGGATCCAAGATGCTAGGATCCTTCCTCTGGACCTGCTGAAGCTCCCCATGAAGTTTGGTGGAGTTTGGTGCGGCGTGGAGTTGGCGGTGATAAGCCCAAGCTTCGGGTTATTACTATTTGGTCGAGCTTCTTCCACCGTCGCCGCCGCCGCTCGCCGTTGCCGGCCATGCACCCAGCTAGCTTCCTCTGGTCAAGACAAACCTAGTCGTGTTGTTGCATGCACCTGTAACCCACTGGTATTGGTTGCCCCGAGCTTGCCGCTCCCGCAAGCCACAAGGCTTTGCTCTGGCCATCCGCCGCTCCTTGTCGCCGGCCAACCCTCCAGCAAGCTCCCCCGTATCAAAGGAAGTCTGCCTAAGCCTTTGCATGGATCTGAAACCCACTGCTTAGCCATTCACCATTGTTGCACCCTTAGTTAGTCGCAAAGTTCTATCTCCGGCCAACCGCTGCCACCACGCGCCGGCGCCGGACTACAATGCACTCCGGGCAATGCCCTCGAGTTATTGATACTACTGCTTGCCCTAGGGTTGGTCCAGAAATCATGCTCTGTGATGTTGGCCAAGTTGAGTTCTTGGTGGCCTTTGGGTTAGTTCACTTTGCTTCCCTTTCTGTTTTGGCCATCCAGCAACCCCCTGAGGTGAGCCCTCGAATTAGTGGGTCTCTCTGAGCATGATGCTCCTCTCTGATCTCAGGCTGAGTGCTTGGTTAAGTGGTTCTAGCAAACCAAGTCTTAGGAGACCTAGCTTGCTCCATGTGCTATTCCAGCAGCTTAGCAGCACCTCTAAGGTGAGCTTC
Organism: Tillandsia fasciculata; assembly: GCA_029168755.2. Lineage (NCBI taxonomy): Eukaryota > Viridiplantae > Streptophyta > Magnoliopsida > Poales > Bromeliaceae > Tillandsia > Tillandsia fasciculata. The sequence goes on along the minus strand of CM054951.1, from coordinate 3,933,160 downwards.
TGAGTCCCCTCGACCTCCTAAGCATGATGCTCCTCTCTGATCCCAGGCTGAGTGCTTGGTTAAGTGGTTCTATCAAACCAAGTCTTAGGAGACCTAGCTTGCTCCATGTGCTATTCCAGCAGCTTAGCAGCACCTCTAAGGTGAGCTTCTGAGTCCCCTCGATGTCACGCCTCGAGACCGCCAATTTGGACAGTTCGGGAGCGCTAACAGACCCGCCAATCGGGCATGACCTTTCAAGACCCGAAAGGAACGGTTCATTCCAACAATCACAGTTTAGTGTAGCGAAAGAGTAAACAATCAGAGTACTAAACTATGAATTTAAAAACTTCCATTCATTCAAACGAACAGTTATAAGAAAATGAAAGTACAACATTTGAGCAAAATATTAAACTTTACTCGTGTTACAACTACTATACAAAAATTACGTCTTCTTTTTTTTTTCCCAAATGAAACTTAAAACATTTAAATTTTACATTGTTCATCACATACAAATTTCGCTCAAAAGGAAAAATACTCCAAAAGGGTGCTGGCGACTCTAGACTGCTAGGTCGCTACTCTGCTGGGCTCTTGCCCCTGTCGCGCGCCTCGCTCGATGTACCTGTATCCGCCTCCACCGCTGTATCCGTACCTGAACCTGTGGGGATGTCACCTAAGGGGTGTGAGAACTACGACCGAGTTCCCAGTGGGTTCAACCACCGAGAAAGAATGTTCTACACCACTTGGTCCAATGGAAGCAGGATAGCAAGATAACTATGCTATAAATAACTGCATATGCTAACTAACATGATCATAACCTGTATGAATAAATCTACACTATCTGTGTATGTTCCCTTGTTACGGAATTTGAGTTGGCGTATTTCGTGAAAGTATTGAGTCTTGAAGATTGAAGATGAAGAAACTTTGGATCATATACCTCAATCTCAAAAAAGAAGAATTCAAAAGGATCAGGTACGTTTAACTAAAGATTTCTGATGATCCGAATACTTCTTGTAGTGTAGAAACACCTGGAAGAATGTTTTATTGCATAAACATCAAAAACTGGACATGGGACATGTTCAGGATCCGGATCGGGCTCGGCAATCCGGATCCCGAAGGGTGTTCGTTCATACAATGTTTCAATCCGGATCGTAGTATTTCATGATCCGGATCCCGAACACTGGTTTTGCCTTTTCACTTGCACGATCCGGATCAGGAATCACAATCCGGATCCCGAACGTGATGTTTGGTGAGACTGTATGAACGATCCGGATCGGGGACTACGATCCGGATCCCGAACTTGCATTTTTCTAGAAATCGTCTTTCTTGCTTCTGCGATCCGGATCGTGCAATTCCAATCCGGATCGCCGTGCGTAAAATCTCCAGAAAAGGCAGTTTTTGATCCTTATCTTCTTCCAATGGTTTCTAACCTATAAATAGACCCTAAGGTTATTTTTTTTCTAGGGTTAATCGATATAGAGCCGTCATAATCAAATATCATCTTATACGGCCCTAGATCCACATATAGAGAAGAAAGGAAATCAATAGAATTTATTCTATGTTTCTTCATCTATATTGATTGATTTGATTCTAGGTTTTCCATACTCACATTTTGAGTAGAATCAAATCAATGAATACTTAGATGGTATTTCCGATCTATTTCTAATCTAAGTATTCGGCGGATCATCACCACCCAAAAACAACGATTTACCCCAAAATCGGCGCGTGGACTCGCGTGGCCTTGTGGATTCAAGGTGCAACCGCTCTCGTGGATTCGGAGCGAGGTACGTTCGTGGATTCGAAGCGTGCCACTGGGTGAAGACCGTGGATTCGGTCGGACGTCGTGGACTCGACGTTGGACGCTGTGGATTCAGCGTTGGGCGCGGATCGTGGATTCGAGAAGCGTCGTGGAGCGAGCGGAGAAGATCTACTAGGAGCGTATGGTAAGAGGTTGAGTCGTCTGTGAGTACGGTACATCACCTTGTACGTGTTTCAATTCTAGTGGATTTCGTCGTGTTATCGGTCCCGTGGTTTTTTACTCCGGTTTGGAGTTTTTCCACGTAAAAATCTTGCGTGTTCTTTTATTTTTCCGCATTGGGTTTATTTGCGCAATGATTTTTTGAGTGTTTATTGTTTACACCTATTCACCCCCCTCTAGGTGCTTTTTTTCCTATTTAGATCCATATTAGTATAACCCAACAAGTGGTATCAGAGCGGGAATAGGGTTGTAAACAATGGTTGAAGGTGGAAACATCAATCGACCCCCTTTCTTTGATGGAACTAATTATGCGTACTGGAAAGTACGGATGAAAGCCTTTTTAATTTCCATCGACGAAAGGGTGTGGCAATCAATTGAATTAGGATGGACTAATCCAACTGAAATTATCTCTGATGTTCGCACCTTAAAACCTAGGTCGAAATGGACCAAGGAAGAGATAGATTCTTCTTCTTACAATGGCAAAGGAATTAATACTCTATTTAATGCTTTGTCACAAACAGAGTTCTCTCGCGTCTCGGCATGTGAGACTGCGAAAGAAATCTGGGATGTTCTTCAAGTTACACATGAGGGAACTAACCTTGTGAAGATTCAGAAACTGCAAATGCTTACGAGCAAATTTGACTCTATCTCTATGGCAGAGAATGAATCTTTCACTGACTATTACACACGATTGCAAGATATCGTAAACTCATGTGCTAACTTGGGAGAGAAGATTCCAGAATTTAAAGTTGTAAGAAAAATTTTAAGAACTCTTCCTGAACGTTTTCGCCCGAAGGTCGCAGCCATTGAAACAATTAAACACCCGGACGAAATGCGTGTAGAAGAATTAGTTGGTGCATTACAAACTTATGAAATGACATTTCCTACTAACTATTCTTCTGGAAAAGCATCCTCTTCTAAGTCTTCAGGTTACGCATTGAAAACTACGAAGGAAGAAGACACGGATTCATCCTCCTCAGACGATGACGAGAACCTATCTATGGAGGACTTTGAGAAGCAGCTCGCTCTTTTGACAAGGAAGTTTCGCCGCAACTTTCGAAGGGGCAATCCAAGCAAAACTCCATCCTTCGAAAAGTCGAAGAAAGGCAAGGGTTCTTCAACTTACAAGTCAAGGAAGCAAGAGAACTTCTCAAAGGATAAGAAAAGTTCAGAGGGACAAGTACAGTGCTTCAAATGTCGAGGCTACGGCCACATTTCAACGGAGTGTCCCAACAAGAATCCGGCAAAGAAGAAGGCGATGCAAGTCGTCACTTGGGATGACAACTCAACGACAAATGAGTCATCGTCAAGTGATGAAGAAGACAACGCAACGGCATTCCACGCGTGTAGTGTCCCAGTTTTCCCCTGTGTTTTTCCCCTGTTTTGGGGTGTGGAACACCTGTTAGTGGTGTGTGGGGCCCCAACATGTCAAAATGATGTGTTGCTTGGACTCATAGAGGATTTGGGAGCATGCCTGACCTTCGACTGCCTTTACCGAATTTTAGAAGTGGAATTAGGCTAATCGGAGGCCGTATTTGGATTCAGCGCGGAAAAACGCTTGAAAACGGCTATTTACTTATTTAATTTGGAGTCCGGATGCCCAAAAACGGACCCCCGGAAGTTTTCTGCGCGAAATAGTGCATGGGAGGACCTGTGGACCGGTCAGGGACACGTGGCGGCCTCTGATTGGGCCGGCGCACGCCTCCCGGTCCACGGATTGGGCCGCCGGTGCACGGTGGACCGGCGGGCCACGTGGCGGCACGCGGTTGGGCCGGTGCAAGGCGCGCGGCGCACGGGAGGGTGCGCGGGCAGCGCGGTGCACGGTGGACCGGGGCGCGCCACGTGGCGGCCCCGGGTTGGCTGGCCCACGTGCGCGTGGCGCACGCAGCAGCGCGCGGGGCGGCCGTACGCGCACGCGGGGCGGTCGTTGACTGACCGCTCCCCGTGTCGGACGCGGCACCGCCCCACGTGGCGCCACGCCAGTGGCTGGCGCCGCACGCGGTTTGACCGGGGGACGGGGGCACGTGGCGCTTCCCCGTTGGGCCGCACGGCTGCCGCCTGTTCGGCGGACACGTGTCGGGCCCTGGGCCGGGTCGGACGGGCGGTCGGACGCGGCTGGATCCCGTGTGCGGGCCGGGTTGGGCTGGGCCGCACTGTGCGCGCCCGGAAATCCTTGGGCCGGGCCGCACTGTAGCCGCCCGAATGTGGGCCTGGGCACTGTTCACGCCCGGAAAATGGGACACAACGGTATTTCCGGAAAAGATTTTTTGGGCCTATATAAAGGCCTCCCCTCCCCTCTTTTCTGCCATTTTCCGAGTGATAGAGAGAGAACCAGAGAGAGGCCATTGAAGAGAAGTTGTTCCTCACTGATTTTTCTACCTCGTGGTGCGTTCCCAGATTTTCTGGAAGTTCGACAGCGGCGATCCGGATTTTACAGTGTGCCTCGGTTTTTCCCTTTTCAGCCCGTTATCGTCGCATTTCAGTCCGAGGAGTCCCCTGCGCAGCACAGAAGTCCGATTCCGGCGATTTCTTCGCCAGTGTGTTCCTAAGAGGTAGGGCTTCGTTTTCCGTGTTGATGGTTTCTCCGGATTCTGATTTCTTGGCACGATTCCCGAGGTGATTTGACACCCCATTTTGCTGTTTGGATTTTTGGACAGCGGCAACTTCGTCGATTTGTTTCTCAGCGTAGGAATATCGGATCGAGGCGATTCAAGAGTCGATTTTGGGTGATTTTTCGCGAGGAACGCAACCGTGATTTTTCTGGGATTTTAGGAGCTCGGGACAGAGGTGAAAATTCCTCGTTTTGCGTGCTGATTTTTAAAAACAGCAAATGTGTGTTGGAAACTGATATATTTACACCGTGTACACTTATGTGATGTTGTAGGACATTGTGGCAGCTGACAGTGTGTTTAGAGGACAGCGGGTATTTTCTGGGTACATTATACACGCTTTTCGAGGTGGGTGGTTGCGTATCCCTCTTTGTTGATTTGCACACTAGGAATAAAAGAGTTCCCAATTATACATGTGATAGTTATCTTGTGGTGTATGAACCTATTGTATTTGACCCCTAAATTAATTTAGTAGCTTCGATGTGATAAATCTGGGACAAGGAAATTGGACAATTGCTATATCGTGAACCGCATGCAATTTAGTAACCCAACAATATTTTTAAAATAGTGTTAAAAGTATTCTCCACATGAAACTTAGTTCCTTTCTAAATGTTTTTAAAAGAGAACACTTGCATGCTCATTGGACAACTAGTTAAGCCACTATTTTATTGCAGCACGATATTATGGGATTTGACTTAGGAGAAAACATCTGTTATTGTTACTCTTCTCTATCGATGCATGATGCTCGAGTCTGATCGGGATTTTGGAGATAGTATTGCTTGGGACAGTTTGGACATGTATTAGGGGATTGTGGGGTATAGTGGCAACCGCGGATGTTAGGCGGTTGACCAGATGTTTTTACTTTATCAGATTGGGGTCTATGGGTTCAGCGGTAGCCGCGGATTTTGGGCGGTTGACCGGGTGTTATTATCACACCAGATTGGGGATCGGGGTTGCATTAGTGGATGGAGTATTCCCACTTTGATCATGGTCATGATCCAGTCCTGCTATTATGAGACATCGGTTACAGAGATGATTGATACAGAGATACTTTACTCGTGTGGGTCGCTCCCCTCGAGTGCCACTCCGGAGTAGGCTTTTAGACCGTGACGGGTGCCGGTCAGTTGGTGAGTTGTGAGTGATGACAGAGCAGGCAGTGCCAGTATTTTCTGGCCCACTGATTGGGTTTCTTTGGGCAGTCAGCTTTATAGTTGCATCTATACAGTCATCTTTTGGCACTGCATTTAGAGGCATAGTAGTGGTAGTTTCTTTTCAGCAGTCTTTATTGCATACCACTGTTCTTTCCTTTTTGCCTCTTTATTCCTAGTGGGTGCGTCAGCATCAGAGGTTTTACCCACTAGGGGAGGCTACTGGTTTATCTAGTAGTTCTCACCCCCATTGTTGTTTCTTGTTCTTTCTTTCCCTTTGTTTTGCAGAGTCATCTGTGGGAGCTGCTGGGCCTTCAGCGGCAGATCGAGGTAAGAGGATTGCGGACTAGCTAGATCATCTACCCCGACTGTGAGAGTAGCTGGACTGTTATTGTACCCCTTTTGTATCTCAGACTACAGTAGTTTACTTTTGGGTCTGGCTGTGGCCAGCTGGTTGTATTATTTTGGTGAGCTGGGAGTTTATTGTACTTTATTTCAGCTTGTATCATATTTCAGTCTGAGATTACTGTTAGTTTTATTAGTTCAGCTCTGTTTATGCTCTTCTATTGTATATTATCTATCTGAGCAGGTTACCAGCGCTTCGTGTACATGGAAAATTCTGTGTACACGGCGGATCTGTTGGCGGGCCCGGGTTCCGGTTACCCCGGGGCGTGACAGATTAAGTTGGTATCAGAGCTTAGGGATAGGTCAGTTGGGACTTAGGAAACCCTAGGCTTTTGGCAGACCCTAGGATGATAGGGCGCGAGAGGCGTGACACTTCGCGAAAGTCGTTGATTTATTTATTGGACTCTTCCAGTGAGTGAAGAGGGATCGACATACCCAATTTCTGGTGGACAGTTATGTTGGCTGCAGACAACATAAAGTCGCAGAAATAGGGGGATGTCTTTGACTTTCGCTAGATTGGGTCGTGTGGGGTTATGTTACTGATTTGTGATTTCTTGTGGCAGGATGCCTCCCCGACGTCGGATGCTCACTCAGGGTGTCCCGTTACCCCCTGATGAGCCAGAGCAGCCTACACCCCCCGAGCTTACTGAGTTGAGGGCCTTGGTGGCCCAATTGGCGGAGGGTCAGCGCCGCCAGGGGCAGAGGATCGATCAGCTGCTTGCCCAGAGAGAGGCACCACCCCCAGCTGTTCCTGAGGCCTTCGTGCCTCCTGTTGCACCTTTTGTGCCGTCAGCGCCATCTTCGAGTAGCGGGGCTCCTGGAGCTATTCAGCCTTTGACTGCGGAGGAGGAGCAGGATTTTGCTGACAAACTCTCCCAGTTTGTTAAGCGGGGACCACCTAGATTCTCAGGGCGGGATGCTCAGCCCGGGCTGTTGGGATATGGCTTTCTGGGATGGAGAAGCTTTTTCGGGACTTCTTCATCGACCCGAAGTATCGAGTGCACATGGCGGTGCACTGTTTGGACGGAGATGCTGATTTTTGGTGGCAGCGAGTTGAGCCACTGGAGTTCCGGATCACTCGACAGTTACCTTGGGAGGAGTTCAAACGGATGGTGTTGGACACCTATTTTTCTACCAGCGTGAAGAAGAAGTTGGAGGACGATTTGAAGAATCTGCAGCAGGGCGATCGACCGGCTCATGCCTATTTTCAGGAGTTCAGGGAGTTGCTGAACTGTGTGCCCTACGTCGCTCGTGACGGTCCGCACCAGGTTGAGTTGTTCGAGGGAGGCCTTCGTCCAGAGGTTTACCCACTTGTGCATGCTCAGAGATTTCAGACCCTGGAGGCAGCCGCAGAGCATGCACAGTGGGTGGAGAGAGGTGATCAGGAGATGGCCAGGCGGAGGGCCGCGGTCGCGCAGGGTTCCGACAGGAAGCGACCAGCCCAGGATGAAGGGGGACAGGCCAGTACTTGGAGGCCGCCCCGACCGCCACCGCCTCAGTCCCAGGGCCGTGGGCGTTCGGAGCGGCGAGGGCCTGGCGGATCCCAGAGGCCCCAGCAGCAGCAGCAGCAGCAGCAGAGATCGCAGTCGTCGCAGCGCGGATCGCAGCGGCAGCCACAGCGACAGCGACAGCAGCAGCAGCAGCAGTTCCGACAGTCACGGGCCCCCAGCAGTTGCATTTTCTGTGGAGGTCCACACTTCCCCGGCACCTGCGACCAGCGGTGGGGTCGTTGCTACGGATGTGGACAGCCAGGGCACATTCGAGCTGCGTGCCCCTTTTCGACCTCAGCCGCCCCTTCTTCAGCGTCTGCCCCAGCATCATCGCAGCAGCGGTCGACGGCCCAGCGGCCTTATGCTCCAGCGAGCAGGCCATCTTCTTCTCATTCCACCGACTATTGTTACGGAATTTGAGTTGGCGTATTTCGTGATTGTATTAAGTCTTGAAGATTGAAGATGAAGAAACTTCGGATCGTATACCTCAATCTCAAGAAAGAAGAATTCAAAAGGATCAGGTACGTTTAACTAAATAATTTTGATGATCCGAATACTTCTTATAGTGTAGAAACACCTGGAAGAGGTTTTAACTGCTTATTCATCAAAAACTGGACATGGGACATGTTCAGGATCCGGATCGTGGACTTTCAATCCGGATCCCGAAAGGTGTTCGTTCATACATTGCTGCAATCCGGATCACAGCTTGTACAATCCGGATCCCGAATGGGATGTTTTGTGAAAATGTATGAACGATCCGGATCGTGGATTATGATCCGGATCCCGAACAGGTGATTTTCTGGAAACTGCATTCTGTGCGTCTGCGATCCGGATCGTGGCTTATCCAATCCGGATCGCCGTCGGTAAAACTTTCCAGAAAAGTTTGTTTTTGATCCGAATATTCTTCCTAGGGTTTCTAACCTATAAATAGACCCTATGGTCATTTTTCTAGGGGAATCCAAATAGAGCCGTCATTTTCAAATATCATTTTATACGGCCTTAGATCCACATATAGAGAAGAAAGGAAATCAATAGATCTATTCTATGTTTCTTCATCTATATTGATTAGTTTGATTCTAGGTTTTCATACTCACATCTTGAGTAGAATCAAACTAATGAATACTTAGATGGTATTTCCGATCTACTCTTGATCTAAGTATTCGGCGGATCATCACCACCCAAACAAACAACGATTTACCCCAAAATCGGCGCGTGGACTCGCGTGGCCTTGTGGATTCAAGGTGTTACCGCTCTCGTGGATTCGGAGCGAGGTGCGTTCGTGGATTCGAAGCGTGCCATTGGGTGAAGACCGTGGATTCGGTTGGACGTCGTGGACTCGACGTTGGACGCTGTGGATTCAGCGTTGGGCGCGGATCGTGGATTCGAGAAGCGTCGTGGAGCGAGCGGGAAGATCTACTAGGAGCGTATGGTAAAAGGTTGAGTCGTCTGTGAGTACGTTATATCACCTTGTACGTGTGTTAATTCTAGTGGATTTCGCCGTGTTATCGGTCCCGTGGTTTTTTACTCCGGTTTGGAGTTTTTCCACGTAAAAATCTTGCGTGTTCTTTTATTTTTCCGCATTGGGTTTTATCGCACAATGATTTTTTGAGTGTTTATTGTTTACACCTATTCACCCCCCTCTAGGTGTTTTTTCCCCTATTTAGATCCTTATTAACCTAAACCCAACAAGTGGTATCAGAGCGGGAATAGGGTTGTAAACAATGGTTGAAGGTGGAAACATCAATCGACCCCCTTTCTTTGATGGAACAAATTATGCGTACTGGAAAGTACGGATGAAAGCTTTCTTAATTTCCATCGACGAAAGGGTGTGGCAATCAATTGAATTAGGATGGTCTAATCCAACTGAAATTTTAGATGATGTTCGCACCTTAAAACCTAGGTCGAAATGGACCAAGGAAGAGATAGACTTATCTTCTTACAATGGCAAAGGGATTAATGCTCTATTTAATGCTTTGTCACAAACTGAGTTCTCTCGCGTCTCGGCATGTGAGACTGCGAAAGAAATCTGGGATGTTCTTCAAGTTACGCATGAGGGAACTAACTTAGTGAAGATTCAGAAACTGCAAATGCTCACGAGCAAGTTTGACTCTATCTCTATGGCAGAGAATGAATCCTTCACTGACTATTACACACGATTGCAAGACATCGTGAACTCATGTGCTAACTTGGGAGAGAAGATTCCAGAATTTAAAGTTGTAAGAAAAATTCTAAGAACTCTTCCTGAACGATTTCGCCCGAAGGTTGCAGCCATTGAAACAATTAAACACCCGGACGAAATGCGTGTAGAAGAATTAGTAGGTGCTTTACAAACTTATGAAATGACTTTTCCTACTAACTATTCTTCTGGAAAGGCATCCTCTTCTAAGTCTTCAGGTTACGCATTGAAATCAACTAAAGAAGAAGACGCGGATTCATCCTCCTCGGACGACGACGAGAACATTTCTATGGAGGACTTTGAGAAGCAGCTCGCTCTCTTGACAAGGAAGTTTCGCCGCAACTTTCGAAGGGGAAATTCAAGCAAAACTCAATCCTTCGGAAAGTCGAAGAAAGGCAAGGGTCCTTCAAGTTACAAGTCAAGAAGCCAAGAGAACTTCTCAAAGGATAAGAAAAGTTCTGAGGGACAAGTTCAGTGTTTCAAATGTCGAGGCTACGGCCACATAGCAACGGAATGTCCCAACAAGAATCCGGCAAAGAAGAAGGCGATGCAAGTAGTTACTTGGGATGACAACTCCACGTCAAATGAGTCATCGTCAAGTGATGAAGAAGACAACGCGACAGCTTTCCACGCGTCCACTACATCTTCTCCCTTCATGTGCTTAATGGCAAGTACATCCGAGTCATTGTCCAACTCCACTGTGGAAAAGATTGCAACGGACGATGAATCAGATAATTCGGAAGGTGAAGATTTTGTTTTAGCCTACCATAAGCTTTTGAGGGATTCAAAGAAACTGGCTAAACAAAACAAGGGGTTGAAAGAGAGATTACAGGATCTTGAAGATGAAGTAAAAAGAGTAACCTCTCTCTCAACCGATCTTGAAGTGGAAAGGGACAATCTGATTAAGACAAATGTTTCCCTTCAAGAGTCCAATGAGCATTTCGAGAAGAGTTATGTAGACATGGTGAACAAAGCGAATTACTTCTTGAAGCTCAACGGCGAGGCCCGACAGGAAAAATTGGAAATGACGGAGACCATACGCCAACTAAAGGATGACTTACAGAGATTTTCTTCTGGAAGGAGTAAGTTGGACAGACTTCTTGGTCTCGGTCAAAGAAACAAGTTCGGCCTCGGATACACTCAAACTGGAGACATTCCAAGTTCGAGTGGTACAGTATTTGTGCCTCAGTCGGTATCTCCTCCTCCGACACCGGTGTTCACGACAAGCAACGACAACGAACCTACTACATCTTCTTCGGAATCGACAAGATCCAAGGTATGTTTTCGTTGTGGCATTTCAGGGCACATAAGAAGAAACTGCAAGACTGGAGCCAAACGCACACCTCAAGAACATCTTGCAACAACTACCAAAAGGGCTATTCCTCGGAAAACAACTCCAATCAATTGACGGAAAAGAGCCTTGGTAGTACACCTCTCAAGACGACATCATCAAGGAGCAGCAATTCTTCATGCAAGACGCTCTCACCTAGGAAATCAACTTCACGACCATTACCGACGCACTCCAAAAAGGTTTGGGTGCGCAAAGGTGAAATCTTTCCCTGTCTTGCTACCAATGTTTCTTTGCATGTATATGATGGTTCGTCTTGGTACCTGGATAGCGGGTGTTCCCGTCATATGACCGGCGATAAAAACTGTTTTCAAACATTTGAGAAAAACTCCGGAGGACTTGTTGTTTTCGGAGATGGCCGGTCTTCCAAAATTGTTGGAAAGGGAACGGTAGCTATTCCAGATGGCCCGGTTCTAGATAATGTATTATTTGTTCATGTGTCACGCCCCCGGGGGTTTTTGAGTCTTTTGAAGCGGAAAAACGTGTCTATATTTTTTTTTTCTTTTAATAAGGTGGCATATACTTCACCCCGGTGCGTGCCAGACCGCCACATACACGAATTCACTCCGTCCACGGACAGAGTCTCCTTCGTATATGTACGGCGTCTCACTACAACATATAAATCATTCATAAACATCATACATCACACACCAACCAACAACCATGCAGTAGACATACATCATATTCAGAGTTTAATCGTTTAATTAATGCACGTCATTTAAGCGGCGTCAAAGTTTGGAAAAGATAAAACCAGAGTTGTAAAACCCGTGCCCACACGGCACTTCCTTTTTGAGAAAACATTTTCGCAACCTTTATCTTATCATAAAATATGCCGCCATGTAAACACTACTGAAAGGATCATCACAGAAAACTACACCTCATCCACAGAGCTAACTAAAACATATCCACATATAAGGTGATCCACAAGCAACTAGAAATAGTATAAAGGGAAATGAGTCATAAATACGATAACCAAGAGTCCGACTACGATCCTCACGACGCAGTCCCACCGCCATCCCGGCTAACGCACCTAGGAATACCTGTCACGGAGTGGGTAAAGTCAGTGACAAACAAAGTAGATGTGTAACAATATCAAAAGGGATAAAACATACGAACGCGCCGATTACGCCATAACCTTTCGTTAAACACTTGCACATTAATTTACCCTGGGCACCATTCCCAGACCACTTGTCGGGGAGACTAAAGTCCCCCCCTCGTGCACAAACACCTACTTGATGCTTTTACCTCTCACTCGCGGTGCTGGTGTGACACCTCAGCTGGCGCGAAGAGGTCCCCGCTTGCACCATTACCTTTACGGGGCACACGGGTCATAAAGGACCACTTTTCCGGAAAAGTACACCCATGCGGAGGCCAATCCGCCTGTGTACGTGCAGCATCCGAAACCGGATCGCCAAGATTGGCGTGTACTGGGCACCGCGACCGCAGCCGCACAATTATTAGATAATTAACAACAATTGAAAGGTTAAACTATTCATCTACTTTGTTAGGTAAATTAAGGAGTACTTTTAATGATGATAGATGCACTTACAGCACCGGTTGCACTCATCGCAACCGTACCCACCTTATTGGAGAGAAATCGGAACACCAATGTCCTTCGCGCTCTCCCGCTGTGTACCCGGACCTAAGAAAAGTCCGCACAGATAAACTATGGTCAAAACACACACTAACACCTTAAAACAGAAAAACCCCCACCTTACAATTTGACGGAATTTGTCCGGCATCGTTCGATGGTCAAACCGGACTACAACCCGCACCGCCGTCGCCGCCCGTCGGAGCCCCGCGCGGCTCGAACCCGCGCGGCGGGCTCCGCGGGCGGTGCCCGAGCGGCGCCCGCGCGGGCGGAGCCCCGCGCGGCGCCCGCGCGGGTGCGGGCCCGCGCGGCGCCCGCGCGGGTGCAAGCCCGCGCGGTGCCCGCGCGGGCGGAGCCCCGCGCGGCGCCCGCGCGGACGCGGGCCCGCGCGGGTGCCCGCGCGGGTGGTGCCCCGCGCGGCGCACCGCGCGGTGCCCGCGCGGTGCCCGCGCGGCGCCCCGCGGGCGCCCGCACGGGCACGGCCCGCGCGGCGCCCACGCGGGTCGCCCGCGCGGCGGCCCGCGCGGCGGGGCCGCCCCGCGCGGCGCCCGCGCGGGTTGCCCGCGCGGCGCCGCGCGCGGGTTTGCCCGCGCGGCGCTCGCGCGGTCCCGTCGCGCCTTCACCGTTCGCGATTTTTATTTTTATTTTATTATATTTTACCTACGCCGTTCGCGGTCCTCCTCCGCCTTCGCCGTCCGGGTCCTTCCCGCCCTTGCCGTCCGCGTCGCGACGACGGGGACGGCGTCGGTGGCGGGGACGACGGGGGAGTCCAGAACTAACAACAAAAATAGATAGGAAAAATCCAAATAATTTTCTAAAAATTATTTGCTCACCGAGGATCGTTGGGAAGGTCGCCCGGTCTCACTTTTTGCCTTCGGGTCGGCGTTTGGGGCGATCGGCTCCTCCCCTTTTTCCTTCTCCTTTCCTCCGGTTGGGGTTTCGGCACGTACGAAAGAGGAGGGTTTGAGGAGGCGGAAAATCGAAATAGGGTTTCGCTCGGTGAGCGGGGAAATAAATAATCCCTGTTATGGATATATCCAATTTGTAAGTCCGCACCGTCAAAAACCCCTTTCGGGTGTTTTGACTCTGATTAATTAATTCGTTAATTAATTAATCCCTACCGATAACCCTATTAGTTAATTGTTTGATTATTATCCTCACCGTCGATCCCCATATTTAATCGTTTGATTTCTTTATTTACGTACGTAGGAAACCCATAATTCCCCGTTTCTGTTTCTCAAGAAAATATCCGACTGACGGGATATTTCTCACCTTTAAATCCTGACCACCGATTATTTGATTACCTTTATCAATTAATCTTGGGGAATCAAATTCCCAATTGGATTCAAATTACCCGGATATTTGAATCTTTAATATCCAAATCCCAGTCGCCGATTATTTAACCACCTTTATTAAATAATCAAGGGAAATCAAATTCCCAACTTAAATATCCGGACTTTATCTCTTATCCAATCCACGAGATAAAATCCCACCAATTTAAATCCCTTAATAAAATATCCTGATTTTTATCTCTTATCTAATCACGAGATAAGAATCCCACCAATTTAAATCCCTTAAATTAATTCGTACGTAGGAGGATTTAAATTCCGTCACCGGATAATTAATTAATTAATTAATTATCCTTACGAGATAACCCACCTTATCTATTACGGGTGCAAGATATTTTGCACGGTTTTCGATGCGTGACTAACTACCGCATCGCTAAGGGTCCCGTTCCGGGAGATCCCGGTATCGGATTTCGAATCCGATCACGCCGTCGGTCATCGCTTTTCGCGCTCTATCGCAGGAAAATACACACACCCTGCCCGGCCGACTTTTCAAAATTAAATAAATTTTATTTCGCTTAAGGCCTAAGCGATTACATGTGAGTTCGAAAATACCCCGAAGGGTCGGGTCACTACACCACTCACACTTTATAAAAAGTTTCGTCCCGAAACTTAAACTCAAACCTCACTTAATCAATTCGGGAAAACATTCCTTCATCTTTGATTCCAGTTCCCACGTCGCCTCGCGCTCTTCGTGGTTGCTCCACTGGACTTTCACATAGGGGATCGTTCGGTTGCGTAGCTTCTTGTCCTCTCTCGCCAAAATCCGCACCGGTGTCTCCTCGACGCTCAAGTCCTCGCGTAGCTCAATGGTGGAGGCGTCCAAGGCATGAGAGGGGTCTGCCAGGTACTTCCGGAGCATCGAAACGTGGAACACGTTGTGGACTCGTTCGAGGTTCGGGGGCAGGGCCAACCGGTACGCCACCGGTCCCACGCGCTCCAGAATCTCGAACGGCCCCACGTATCTGGGGCTCAACTTCCCCTTAATGCCGAAGCGTCGGTTCCCTTTGGAGGGTGAAACCCGGAGCAGAACATGCTCGCCCACCATGAACTCTAAATCTCGGCGTCTGTTATCTGCATAACTCTTCTGTCTGCTTTGGGCGGTCAGCAGCCTTTGTTTAATCAAACGCACCTTCGCTTCGGTCTCCTCCACTAGATCTGGGCCCAGAAACTTTCGCTCACCTAAGTCATCCCAACAAATCGGAGACCGACAGCGGCGCCCGTACAGGGCCTCGTACGGCGCCATCTGAATACTGGCCTGGTAACTGTTGTTGTAGGCAAATTCCACCAGGGGCAGACACCGTGCCCACCCTTCGCCCAAGTCCAGAACGCACGCTCGAAGCATGTCTTCCACGATCTGTATCACCCGCTCCGATTGCCCATCGGTTTGCGGATGAAAAGCTGTGCTGAAGTGCAACTTGGTCCCCATCGCTTGTTGCAAACTTCGCCAAAAGTTCGACACAAAACGCGTGTCTCTGTCCGACGTGATGGATGTCGGTACACCGTGCAACCTCACTATCTCATCGAGGTACGTTTGCGCCAGTCGTTCCCGGGTCCACGTCGTGTGTATGGGCAAAAAGTGGGCCGATTTCGTCAAACGGTCCACGACCACCCATATCGCATCGTGTCCCTGCGGCGACCGCGGAAAACCGGTCACAAAATCCATGGTGATCATGTCCCATTTCCACTCGGGTACCGGTAAAGGTTGCAATTTTCCCGCCGGCCGTTGATGTTCGGCCTTTACCCGTTGGCACACTAAGCAGTGAGCCACGAATCGGGTCACGTCCTCCTTCATTTTGGGCCACCAGAAGGTTTGCTTGACGTCCTTGTACATCTTGGTTCCTCCGGGATGCGCCGCATACGGGGCAGTGTGCGCCTCCCGTAGGATTTCTTCCTTGAGTTCCGGCAGGTCCGGTACGCAGATTCGTCCGCGAAAACGTATTGCATCGTCGGAGCTCACCACGAAATCACCTTCCTGGTTGGCGGTTATTCTACTCCGTACCAGCTGGAGCTGACCATCAGTCGATTGGCCCTCGAGAATCCTGTCCAGCAGAGTAGGTCTGACTACCAGCGTCAGAAGTTGGGCGACTGTCCCCGCAGGTACCACTTCTAGTCTCAATCGCGAGAACTCCGCAACTAGACTATCCTGCTGTGTAATTGCGCTTACATCGGCCTCCGCGGCCTGTCCTCTGCGACTCAGGGCGTCGGCCACCACGTTGGCCTTCCCCGGGTGATAGTGGATCGTCAGATCGTAATCCTTTAACAGCTCAAGCCACCGTCTTTGTCGCAGATTTAGCTCCCTTTGGGTGAAAAGGTACTTGAGGCTCTTATGATCTGAGTACACATTACAGTGTGCCCCGTACAGGTAGTGCCTCCAGAGCTTGAGCACAAACACCACCGCTGCGAGTTCCAAATCATGCACGGGGTAGTTCCGCTCGTACTCCTTGAGCTGCCTAGATGCATAGGCTATAACCTTTCCCCGTTGCATGAGTACTCCACCCAATCCATTTCGCGATGCGTCGCAATAAACTTCATAGTCCTCCCCAGGCTCTGGCAGGGCGAGGATCGGGGCTCGCGTCAACCTGTCCTTGAGCTCTTCGAAGCTTCTTTGACACTTGTCCGTCCAGGCAAACTTCTCCCCCTTTTTCGTCAAGCGGGTTAAGGGGGTGGCTATCTTGGAGAAGCCCTCCACAAAGCGCCGGTAGTACCCGGCTAATCCCAGGAAGCTCCGAATCTCCGTCACCGTCGTCGGTTGGGGCCAGTCCGTCACCGAATCTATCTTCTTTGGGTCCACCGCGACTCCAGCCGCCGAGATCACATGCCCCAAGAAACCGACCTCACGGAGCCAAAACTCACACTTTTTGAGTTTGGCGTAGAGTTTCTGTTCCCGAAGGGTCTGGAGGACTGTGCGCAGGTGTTCTTCATGTTCCTCATCGGTACGGGAGTAGATGAGGATATCATCAATGAAGACCACCACGAATAGGTCCAGGAAGGGTTTGAATACCCTGTTCATCATATCCATAAACACCGCCGGGGCATTAGTGAGCCCGAATGGCATTACCGTAAACTCGTAATGGCCATAGCGAGTACGGAAGGCCGTTTTGGGGATGTCTTCCCCCTTGACTCGGACCTGATGATAACCCGACTGCAGGTCGATCTTTGAGAACACCGTCGCCCCCCGTAACTGGTCGAAGAGGTCATCGATCCTTGGAAGGGGGTACTTATTCTTGATCGTCACCTTATTTATCTCCCGGTAATCGATACACAATCGGAGACTTCCGTCCTTCTTCCTCACAAACAGGACGGGCGCGCCCCAGGGTGACGCGCTTGGTCTGATGAATCCTTTGTCCAGAAGGTCCTCCAACTGTGCCTTGAGTTCCTTCAGCTCCGCAAAGGCCATCCGATACGGTGCCTTGGTGATGGGCTTGGTGCCGGGGAGAAGTTCAATTGGGAAGTCAACCTCTCGTTCCGGCGGCATTCCGGGAAGCTCTGCCGGGAACACATCCGGGAATTCCCTTACTACGGGAATTTCCGTGGGTGAGGGGACGGGTCGGGTGGCTAGATCTACCGAGGCTAGATAGGCCACGCACCCGCCCTCCATCAATTTCCTAGCCCGTGACGCGGAGATGACGGCTAGAAAGGACGTGCTCTTGCACGCCAAGTACACGTTTTCTGGGAACCCCGGCTTCTGTAGTTGCACCTGTCGCTTCTCGCAGTCGATGACCGCCTGATACTCGGCGAGCCAGTCCATGCCCAAGACCACGTCGTATTCTTTTAACGGTATGACTACCAGATCCCAGGGGCACGACAACCTTCCCAGCCTTATTGGACATGAGGTTACTAGGCCAGTTGCCGTGATGGGCCCCCCAGGGGTCTGGACGGTCATTAAGACATCCAAAGGACTACTTTCTAACTGATGAGTTTGCGCAAAGGAACGGGAAATAAAGGAGCGAGTCGCCCCGGTGTCAAACAGAGTTCGAGCTCGAAAGTTTGAGACGGAGGTAATACCTGCTACCACTTCCTCTGGCGGTACCGCCCCGTGCTGGTCCATGGTGTAGAGTCTCCCTCCGGGTTGCGACCGCGACTCCCCTCCTGTTTTTGGCGCCGGTGGGTGTAAAGAGGCTCCCGTAGGGGCTCTACCCCGCCCTGGTGCCTGTGCCGTTGGAGTGGATGCTGCGGAAGAGGCCGCTCCAGGGTTCAGGGGACAGTTGTATCGAAGATGTCCCTGTTTGCCGCAGCGGTAGCAGTGATCTTGTTTCTTGGGACATTCCGTCACCGGATGCGGCCCTCCGCAAATAACGCACGGCTTGGTGGTCGGTCGAGGCTTCCCGGCCGGCGCACTCCTGTTTCCCTGTTGCGTCTTAGGATATTTCGGGGGTCGGCTCCCGCCAGGAGGGCCCCCTCCCGGGTAAGTCTGAGTTCGCTTCTTTTCCCGGTTATTCTCCGACCCCTCACGTCGAGCTCGAGTTATAGCGAACCCCCGCTCCACGATGGTGGCTCTGTCCACCACCTCTCGGAATGTGCGTAGGTCCGCTGCCTGCACCATCTCGAAGATGTCACTTCGCAGTCCGTCAACGAAGAGACGGGCCTTGTGAGGTTCGTCCCGTATGGCGAACGGGACACAATTGACCAACCTCACAAACTCCCTTTGATACTCCACGACCGAGCGGCTTCCCTGCCTAATGTTCTTCAAATCGTCCTCCAGTTGCCGCTTGACGCTATCGGAGAAGAACGCGCCAAAGAGCTCTTCTCTAAAGGCCGACCATGTCGGCAGCGGATCGTTGGAGGCGGGGTCCGGGCGCACCGTCTTCCACCAGATGCGAGCGTTCCCTTCCAAAAAGTGGACAGCCAGTGGAACCCGCTCTTGTTCATCCATCATTAAATCCTCGAAAAGCTTTTCCATGGTATCCACCCACTTCTCAACGACCCACGGGTCGGTCGTTTCTCCCTCGAAGGTGGGTGGGTCATGCTTCTTGAACGCGGCCAGATTCGTCCTGATCTTCTCCCGCGTCGCTTGCCGCTCCGCGGCTCCTCCTGCGGTGGCGGATCCCCCAGGAGTAGGGGTCATCCCTGCCTCCCCCGTTGCCATTCCCAACACGGGCCCCGAAGTCGTTGGGGTGGGCACTTCCCTTGGGGCTGGGGGCTGCTCCGTCGTCGTGACGCCCGCCCCGTGGGGCCCCGTAGTGGGCGCCGTGGTTTCGGGCGGAGGGGTTGGTTGACGTTCGGTGGCTGCGGTAGCCTGTCGTTGCGTCAGCTGACGAACCTGCTCCGTCAGCGTTGCTAACTGCCCGGCCATGTCCCGCAGCTGTTGCCGGAGAGTCTGGTTTTCTGCGGCGGCCATGGCCGCTCCGTCCACGTCTGCATTTTCAGTAGACGACCTGGTCCGTGCCATTGCTTGCTGTCACCAAAGAAACCATGTCAACCCTATGGTCACAACCCTAGTCCACCGTTTCACAACTACGCCTATATTACGTTCCCGTTTTCCCGTACTCTCACGTACTACCCCTACACCTTGGTTATCTCATTTCCAATTTGCTTGTGGCACCTTGCACTGTGGATGTAAACTATGTCTACTATGGTTGTGGTTGTATTCTCTCTGATACCATTTAATCTGTCACGCCCCCGGGGGTTTTTGAGTCTTTTGAAGCGGAAAAACGTGTCTATATTTTTTTTTTCTTTTAATAAGGTGGCATATACTTCACCCCGGTGCGTGCCAGACCGCCACATACACGAATTCACTCCGTCCACGGACAGAGTCTCCTTCGTATATGTACGGCGTCTCACTACAACATATAAATCATTCATAAACATCATACATCACACACCAACCAACAACCATGCAGTAGACATACATCATATTCAGAGTTTAATCGTTTAATTAATGCACGTCATTTAAGCGGCGTCAAAGTTTGGAAAAGATAAAACCAGAGTTGTAAAACCCGTGCCCACACGGCACTTCCTTTTTGAGAAAACATTTTCGCAACCTTTATCTTATCATAAAATATGCCGCCATGTAAACACTACTGAAAGGATCATCACAGAAAACTACACCTCATCCACAGAGCTAACTAAAACATATCCACATATAAGGTGATCCACAAGCAACTAGAAATAGTATAAAGGGAAATGAGTCATAAATACGATAACCAAGAGTCCGACTACGATCCTCACGACGCAGTCCCACCGCCATCCCGGCTAACGCACCTAGGAATACCTGTCACGGAGTGGGTAAAGTCAGTGACAAACAAAGTAGATGTGTAACAATATCAAAAGGGATAAAACATACGAACGCGCCGATTACGCCATAACCTTTCGTTAAACACTTGCACATTAATTTACCCTGGGCACCATTCCCAGACCACTTGTCGGGGAGACTAAAGTCCCCCCCTCGTGCACAAACACCTACTTGATGCTTTTACCTCTCACTCGCGGTGCTGGTGTGACACCTCAGCTGGCGCGAAGAGGTCCCCGCTTGCACCATTACCTTTACGGGGCACACGGGTCATAAAGGACCACTTTTCCGGAAAAGTACACCCATGCGGAGGCCAATCCGCCTGTGTACGTGCAGCATCCGAAACCGGATCGCCAAGATTGGCGTGTACTGGGCACCGCGACCGCAGCCGCACAATTATTAGATAATTAACAACAATTGAAAGGTTAAACTATTCATCTACTTTGTTAGGTAAATTAAGGAGTACTTTTAATGATGATAGATGCACTTACAGCACCGGTTGCACTCATCGCAACCGTACCCACCTTATTGGAGAGAAATCGGAACACCAATGTCCTTCGCGCTCTCCCGCTGTGTACCCGGACCTAAGAAAAGTCCGCACAGATAAACTATGGTCAAAACACACACTAACACCTTAAAACAGAAAAACCCCCACCTTACAATTTGACGGAATTTGTCCGGCATCGTTCGATGGTCAAACCGGACTACAACCCGCACCGCCGTCGCCGCCCGTCGGAGCCCCGCGCGGCTCGAACCCGCGCGGCGGGCTCCGCGGGCGGTGCCCGAGCGGCGCCCGCGCGGCGCGGGCCCGCGCGCGCCCGCGCGGCGCCCGCGCGGCGCCCGCGCGGCGCCGCGCGCGGCGCCCGCGCGGGTGCAAGCCCGCGCGGTGCCCGCGCGGGGCCCGCGCGGGTGCGGGGGCCCGCGCGGCGCCCCGCGGCGCGCCCCCGCGCGGCGGCCCGCGCGGCGGGCCGCCCCGCGCGGCGCCCGCGCGGGTTGCCCGCGCGGCGCCGCGCGCGGGTTTGCCCGCGCGGCGCTCGCGCGGTCCCGTCGCGCCTTCACCGTTCGCGATTTTTATTTTTATTTTATTATATTTTACCTACGCCGTTCGCGGTCCTCCTCCGCCTTCGCCGTCCGGGTCCTTCCCGCCCTTGCCGTCCGCGTCGCGACGACGGGGACGGCGTCGGTGGCGGGGACGACGGGGGAGTCCAGAACTAACAACAAAAATAGATAGGAAAAATCCAAATAATTTTCTAAAAATTATTTGCTCACCGAGGATCGTTGGGAAGGTCGCCCGGTCTCACTTTTTGCCTTCGGGTCGGCGTTTGGGGCGATCGGCTCCTCCCCTTTTTCCTTCTCCTTTCCTCCGGTTGGGGTTTCGGCACGTACGAAAGAGGAGGGTTTGAGGAGGCGGAAAATCGAAATAGGGTTTCGCTCGGTGAGCGGGGAAATAAATAATCCCTGTTATGGATATATCCAATTTGTAAGTCCGCACCGTCAAAAACCCCTTTCGGGTGTTTTGACTCTGATTAATTAATTCGTTAATTAATTAATCCCTACCGATAACCCTATTAGTTAATTGTTTGATTATTATCCTCACCGTCGATCCCCATATTTAATCGTTTGATTTCTTTATTTACGTACGTAGGAAACCCATAATTCCCCGTTTCTGTTTCTCAAGAAAATATCCGACTGACGGGATATTTCTCACCTTTAAATCCTGACCACCGATTATTTGATTACCTTTATCAATTAATCTTGGGGAATCAAATTCCCAATTGGATTCAAATTACCCGGATATTTGAATCTTTAATATCCAAATCCCAGTCGCCGATTATTTAACCACCTTTATTAAATAATCAAGGGAAATCAAATTCCCAACTTAAATATCCGGACTTTATCTCTTATCCAATCCACGAGATAAAATCCCACCAATTTAAATCCCTTAATAAAATATCCTGATTTTTATCTCTTATCTAATCACGAGATAAGAATCCCACCAATTTAAATCCCTTAAATTAATTCGTACGTAGGAGGATTTAAATTCCGTCACCGGATAATTAATTAATTAATTAATTATCCTTACGAGATAACCCACCTTATCTATTACGGGTGCAAGATATTTTGCACGGTTTTCGATGCGTGACTAACTACCGCATCGCTAAGGGTTCCGTTCCGGGAGATCCCGGTATCGGATTTCGAATCCGATCACGCCGTCGGTCATCGCTTTTCGCGCTCTATCGCAGGAAAATACACACACCCTGCCCGGCCGACTTTTCAAAATTAAATAAATTTTATTTCGCTTAAGGCCTAAGCGATTACATGTGAGTTCGAAAATATCCCGAAGGGTCGGGTCACTACATCATGGCCTAAAGACTAACCTCATAAGCATAAGTCAACTGTGTGATAATGGTTATTCAGTTAATTTTTCATCTGATAAATGCACTGTAACTGACTTGAACTATGCTTTCTTTTTAAAGGGGGTTAGATCAGAAAACAACTGTTATGTAGTTCCTTCTAAGATTTCTGAAAAATGTAATCTAGCATTTTTAAAAAACGAAACTCTTTGGCATGAAAGGCTAGGTCACATAAACTTTAAGGAACTTGCTAGAATTTCAAATAAAGATGTGGTCAAAGGGGTTCCGAAACTTTCTTTTGAACAAAACCTTGTGTGTGGCGGTTGCCAAAAGGGAAAACAGTCTAGGACTGCACACAAGAATTTGAACCACATAGGTACAAAACGGCCTTTGGAACTTTTGCATATGGACTTAATGGGGCCAACTCGTCAACCATCTCTGGGAGGTAAATGGTATATTTTTTTGTTGGTTGATGACTTTTCTAGATATACTTGGGTAGCCTTTCTAAAAGAAAAAGCTGATACTTTTGATTCTTTTCTCGAAATTTGCAATCGTATTATGATTGAAAAGAATGAAAGGATTACTCGAGTTAGGAGTGATAGAGGTGGGGAATTCATAAATTCCAAATTCATTGATTTTTGCACTTCTAACGGCATTAAACATGAATTCTCTGCACCTTACACACCTCAACAAAATGGTGTAGTCGAGCGCAAAAACAGGGTCGTACAGGAGATGGCACGTGTTATGCTTCATAGCCGGAACTTACCTTTATATTTTTGGGCTGAAGCGGTGAACACTGCTGTCTATGTTATCAATCGAGTGTATTTGCGCCCGGGGACTTTGAATACACCATATGAACTATGGTTTTGTAGAAAACCTAACATCAAATATTTTCGCATCTTTGGGAGTCGGTGTTTTATTTTACGTGATCGCGAAAATCTTGGAAAATTTGACTCTCGAAGTGACGAAGGGATTTTCTTAGGTTATTCTACAAACAGCAGAGCATATCGAGTTTTTAACTTAGAATCTAAGACGATCGTAGAATCGATAAATGTTAAGGTAGATGAAGCTTTTCATTTTGAATCTGAAAAATCTACCCTCGATATCTCTCTTGATGATGATACACCTGCTAATGCATCTTCTTCTAACAATTCTTTCGATAATAATGTTGATGCATCTAACGGTTCTTCAAGCTTATCTGATGTGCAGGAATCATCTCGTGTACCTCCGCCTACTCCTCTACCTCAAACGTTACGCATCTCCAAGGATCACCCTGAATCGAACATAATTGGAGATCCACAAGAAGGAGTTAGAACACGGAGACAATTGGTTTGCGGATTTGCATGCTATGTATCTCAAATCGAACCAAGGAATGTTGATGAAGCTCTCCAAGATGATTATTGGATTAAAGCAATGCAGGAAGAGCTCCATCAATTCGAGCGAAACAAAGTCTGGGAATTGACGAAGCCTCCGAAGCAACACAATGTGATAGGTACCAAATGGATCTTCAAGAACAAGAAAAACGAAGAAGGTACTATCATCAGGAACAAAGCAAGGTTAGTTGCTCAAGGCTATTCTCAAGTAGAAGGTATAGACTTTGATGAAACTTTCGCCCCTGTAGCTAGACTCGAGTCCATTCGTATATTGTTTGCGATCGCTTGTCATTTTAAAATCAGATTATTTCAAATGGACGTTAAGAGCGCCTTTTTAAATGGATTTTTAAATGAGGAAGTTTATGTAGCTCAACCGAAAGGTTTTGTGGATCATAAACTACCTAACCATGTTTTTCGTCTGAAAAAGGCTCTTTACGGTCTGAAACAAGCACCGCGAGCATGGTACGAAAGGTTGACAAAGCACCTTTTGGAAAAGGGCTACACTCGAGGGGGAGCTGACAGGACTCTCTTTGTGAAGCATTATCAAAACAATTTCATAGTTGCTCAAATCTATGTCGATGACATTGTTTTTGGAGCAACAAGAGATAATGATGCTTCTAAATTCGCGGAGACCATGGAAAGCGAATTTGAGATGTCCATGATGGGCGAATTGAATTATTTTCTTGGATTACAAGTTAAACAAAACGATGAAGGAATTCACTTGTGTCAATCCAAGTATGCACTGGAGTTGGTCAAAAAGTTTGATCTTGAAAATTCTAAAGATTTTCCGACTCCAATGGGAACTAGCCATAAGGGACTTGGAAGTGAATCACAAAGTGAGAATGTAGACGAGAAACTGTACCGCAGTATGATTGGAAGTCTACTATATCTCACGGCTAGTCGCCCGGATATATCCTTCAGTGTTGGGATTTGTGCGAGATATCAATCAGCACCGAAGGAGGTTCACCTAAAAGCGGTGAAACGGATCATCCGGTATATCAAAGGTACAATCAATTTCGGAATTTGGTATCCTATGGGAACGACTTTGGATATTGTTGGATACTCAGATGCCGATTGGGCTGGATCGGTGGATGACCGGAAAAGCACGAGTGGTGCATGCTTCTATCTCGGCCACTGCCTTGTTGCATGGCACAGTAAGAAACAGAACTGCATAGCACTCTCGACTGCCGAAGCGGAGTACAAGTACTTAAACTTCATTATTTGCTACAACATTCTTCCCAACATGAACACGAAAATCGTCCGATGGGATAGGTTGCTATTTCTTTATCTTCTTGGAAACCCAACTGCAGCAATGGGAGCAAACCTGAACATCCCCTACCTCATTTGGAATAGGATGACGCGGTATGTCGAACACTCACATCCCTCTGAGCGACTACCATATCCAATGATTATAATGCGCATCCTTAGGAGTTTTAAGGTGGATACGAGCGCGAGTTCGTATTTGTATAGTTTGGGGACAATAAATGAGACAACCATTGTCAAGTCTTTGACAACAAAGCAGGATGATCCCCCTTCTCCTCCAATTGGCCAACGAGTTCGAACTCATGCAACTTCTTCCACTGCCCCCGTTCCTCCGAAACAGAAGGCACCTGCATCTACTTCTGACGATGATGCCTCGGTGACATCCATCTTCAAAGAACAACAGCGGCTTTCAAATGAACAGGAACGTATGTCCGCTGAATTTTCTGAAATGAAAGGCGATCTTCATGTTATGAAAAATGAGATGGAAATTATCACAGCTTCTCAAGTCACTTTGACCAAGTCAGTCTCTTCAGTAAAGAAACTTGTGAAGAAGTTGTTTGCGAAAATGGGTTGCACGACCTCGGATGACTCCGACTCTCAGGAGTAAATCTATGTTATAATCATTTTCCTCTGACTTTGCTTTTTGTTCTGTTTTGCAGGTTTATGATGTGTGTTTATGTTGTTAACTCTCCTTTTGTTGTAATTATTTGGCTTTGTTTTGTGACAAAAAGGGGGAGAGAGTTAGCGAAAACAATGAACAATGATGAACTTTGAAATGATGAACTTTGAACAATGATTGTGAATATCGATGATATCAAGGTAAGTATGAATCTCAACTCAACTTTGGTTTTCTTTTGTGATTTGTGACATGCTTCTATACTAACTATTCGACTAACTATTTGGGCATGTAATATGACTAACAAGTTGATGTTGGACTAACATACTTTGACATTTGGTTTTCGACTGCTTAGAAGATATGCTGGTTTTAACTATGTTTCTTTCACATATCTGATTCTTTTAAATGTCATGGTGAGATCAAACTCTATCTCTGCACTTGGTTTTTCTATGTTCCAATTCTTGAGGTATCTAACGATTTTGTTTGTCAAGAATGTTTTCTGTGTGCAGAGGTTACAGATGTCTAAGTCTAGAGTCTGTCTTAGGAGTTTATCTCATGTATTTAATTTCTGGAACTCTTTTGTAAATTTTTGTTGTATGGTGATAGCAACAAAAATATCTTTTTGAATTTTCTTTGTGGATCTGTGTTTTGTCACGAAACCGCCAAAGGGGGAGATTGTTACGGAATTTGAGTTGGCGTATTTCGTGATTGTATTAAGTCTTGAAGATTGAAGATGAAGAAACTTTGGATCATATACCTCAATCTCAAGAAAGAAGAATTCAAAAGGATCAGGTACGTTTAACTAAATAATTTTGATGATCCGAATACTTCTTATAGTGTAGAAACACCTGGAAGAGGTTTTAATTGCTTATTCATCAAAAACTGGACATGGGACATGTTCAGGATCCGGATCGTGGACTTTCAATCCGGATCCCGAAAGGTGTTCGTTCATACATTGCTGCAATCCGGATCACAGCTTGTACAATCCGGATCCCGAATGGGATGTTTTGTGAAAATGTATGAACGATCCGGATCGTGGATTATGATCCGGATCCCGAACAGGTGATTTTCTGGAAACTGCATTCTGTGCGTCTGCGATCCGGATCGTGGCTTATACAATCCGGATCGCCGTCGGTAAAACTTTCCAGAAAAGTTTGTTTTTGATCCGAATATTCTTCCTAGGGTTTCTAACCTATAAATAGACCCTATGGTCATTTTTCTAGGGTAATCCAAATAGAGCCGTCATTTTCACATATCATTTTATACGGCCTTAGATCCACATATAGAGAAGAAAGGAAATCAATAGATTGATTCTATGTTTCTTCATCTATATTGATTAGTTTGATTCTAGGTTTTCATACTCACATCTTGAGTTGAATCAAACTAATGAATACTTAGATGGTATTTCCGATCTACTCTTGATCTAAGTATTCGGCGGATCATCACCACCCAAACAAACAACGATTTACCCCAAAATCGGCGCGTGGACTCGCGTGGCCTTGTGGATTCAAGGTGTTATCGCTTTCGTGGATTCGGAGCGAGGTGCGTTCGTGGATTCGAAGCGTACCATTGGGTGAAGACCGTGGATTCGGTTGGACGTCGTGGACTCGACGTTGGACGCTGTGGATTCAGCGTTGGGCGCGGATCGTGGATTCGAGAAGCGTCGTGGAGCGAGCGGGAAGATCGACTAGGGGCGTATGGTAAAAGGTTGAGTCGTCTGTGAGTACGTTATATCACCTTGTACGTGTGTTAACTCTAGTGGATTTCGCCGTGTTATCGGTCCCGTGGTTTTTTACTCCGGTTTGGAGTTTTCCACGTAAAAATCTTGTGTGTTCTTTTATTTTTCCGCATTGGGTTTTATCGCACAATGATTTTTTGAGTGTTTATTGTTTACACCTATTCACCCCCCCTCTAGGTGTTTTTTCTCCTATTAGATCCTTATTAACCTAAACCCAACAACTATCGCCCTCCAGCTCAGAGTGGGCGGGTGTATGCTGCACAGGTAGAGGATTCTGCAGCAGGGACCATGTGGTAGCAGGTATCACTTTACTTTCTGGCATTAGGACTCGCACCTTATTTGATACTGGAGCATCGCATTCTTTCATTAGTAGATCTTTTGCATCATTACATGGGTTAGAGGTAGGACTTTTGCCACGTGCACGAGAGGTACAGATTCCCGATCACACTTTGCACGTGGAGGAGTGTTGTTGGTCCTGCCCGATGCAGATCGAGTCCTGGATTATGCCAGCAGACCTGTTGGTCTTGAGACAGCTGCAGGATTTTGATGTGGTTCTCGGGATGGACTGGCTGGCTCGGTATTTTGCGACTATTGACTGTGCCGAGAGGACTGTCACTTTTAGAGAGCCAGGCCAGGAGGTGTTGGTGTACCGGGGATGTCAGAGCGCTTTCTTTGCCTCTATGGTTTCGACTTCCCGAGCGAGGCGGATGATTCACCGAGGATGTGTAGCCTTTTTGGCTAGTGTTGTTGAGGGGCCTACGGCGGCACCGGGACTCGGGGATATCCTATCGTCCGCGAGTTTCCGGATGTGTTTCCACCTGAGCTGACTAGTATGCCGCCCGACAGAGAGATTGAGTTTGTGATTGACGTAGTTCCAGGAACTGCGCCAATCTCTAAGGCTCCTTATCGGATGGCACCGGCTGAGCTGCGAGAGCTTAAAGCACAGTTGCAAGATTTGATGGATAAGGGTTTCATTAGACCCAGTGTGTCGCCCTGGGGAGCGCCGGTGCTATTCGTGAAGAAGAAAGATGGGTCACTTAGACTGTGTGTGGACTATAGGGAGCTGAATAAAGTGACCATCAAGAACAAGTACCCTCTGCCGCGCATCGACGATCTCTTTGATCAGCTGCAAGGGTCTTGTGTCTTTTCCAAGATTGATCTACAGTCTGGTTACCACCAATTGAAGGTGAAGGCCGAGGATATTCCTAAGACTGCTTTCAGATCACGGTACGGGCATTATGAGTTTACAGTTATGCCGTTTGGATTGACTAATGCCCCTGCCGCCTTTATGGACTTGATGAACAGGATATTTCGGCCATTTCTGGATCGATTTGTGGTGGTGTTCATTGATGATATCCTGGTTTACTCCCGGAGCGAGGCCGAGCATGAGGAGCACTTGAGGACTGTGCTACAACTTCTACGGGAGAAGAAGTTGTATGCCAAGCTGGTGAAGTGCGAGTTTTGGCTTCGGGAGGTAGCTTTCTTGGGCCATGTGATTTCCGCCGCCGGTGTAGCTGTAGACCCGGCGAAGATTGAGGCAGTTCGTGATTGGCCCCGACCGACGACTGTATCAGAGGTGCGCAGCTTCATGGGATTAGCTGGTTATTATCGTCGGTTTGTGGAAGGCTTTGCGAAGCTTTCCACACCCCTCACTCGGTTGACGCGTAAAGGGGTTAAGTTTATCTGGAGTGAGGACTGCCAGAAGAGCTTCGAGGAGCTGAAGGACAGACTGATGACTGCTCCTATCCTTTCCCTCCCTGTTATGGGGAAAGGATATGTGATCTACAGTGACGCATCGCACAGTGGACTGGGTTGCGTGTTGATGCAGGATGGGAGGGTAATTGCTTATGCATCGAGACAGCTCAAGGATTACGAGAAGAATTACCCTACCCACGACTTAGAGCTCGCTGCCGTGGTGTTTGCACTGAAGCTTTGGCGCCATTACCTGTACGGGGAGCATTGTGAGATCTACACCGACCACAAGAGCTTAAAGTATCTGTTCACACAGAAGGAGCTGAATTTGAGGCAGCGCAGGTGGTTAGAGCTACTAAAGGATTATGATGTGGATATCCTTTACCACCCAGGCAAGGCTAACGTGGTCGCTGATGCATTGAGCCGAAGAGCAGTACAGAGTTTGTCTATGTTGATCACAGACCAGGCGCCCCTATTGGAGGAGATGAGACGGCTCGAGATAGAGGTTGTGTCCCCTGGGGTCTCTGCTAGACTGACGTCATTAGTCGTGCAGCCCACTCTGCTGGACAGGATCAGGGAGAAACAGAGTGAGGACCCCCACTTGACCAGGATTCGAGATCAGCTTCCGAGTGATCAGTCAGGGGACTTTACAGTGGATGCTGCGGGAGTACTGAGGTACAGGGACCGAGCATGTGTGCCAGTGGATGCTGAGATCAGAGAGCAGATATTGAGAGAGGCCCATTATACACCTTATACCCTTCATCCTGGGGGGACTAAGATGTATAAGGACCTCAAGGCACATTTTTGGTGGAATGGCATGAAGAGGGATATCGGGAGATTTGTGGCCCAGTGTTTAACTTGTCAGCAGGTAAAAGCTGAGCATCGGGTGCCAGCTGGCAAGTTACAAAGTCTCCCAATCCCTGAGTGGAAATGGGACCACATTACGATGGATTTTGTGGTCGGATTGCCGAGGGCACAGGGCGGAGCAGATGCTATCTGGGTAGTTGTGGATCGACTTACCAAGTCAGCGCACTTTTTGCCTATGCAGACTACTTGGCCACTCGATCGACTAGCCCAGTTATACCTTGATGAGATTGTGAGATTGCATGGAGTACCCGCCTCCATTGTGTCAGATAGAGATCCGAGGTTTGCCTCGCGTTTTTGGGGGAGTTTGCAGACCGCGATGGGGACTCAGCTCAGATTCAGTACAGCTTTTCATCCCCAGACTGATGGGCAGTCAGAGCGGACTATACAGATCTTGGAGGACATGCTGAGGGCTTGCGTCTTGGATTTCGGCGGAGGTTGGATTCGGCACTTATCCTTGGTTGAGTTTGCGTACAACAACAGCTTTCAAGCGAGCATACAGATGGCTCCGTTTGAAGCGTTGTATGGACGCAAGTGCCGATCACCACTTTATTGGAGTGACGTAGGCGAGAGACGGACCTTGGGGCCAGATATACTGCTAGAGGCAGAGGAGAAGGTCCGGGTGATTCGACAGCATCTTCAGACCGCTCAGAGCCGACAGAGGAGCTATGCTGATGTTCGGCGACGAGACTTAGAGTTTCAGGTTGGAGATCATGTATTTCTGAAAGTCTCGCCGTCCAAGGGGATCAGGAGGTTCGGCATTCGCGGGAAACTCAGCCCCCGATACATTGGACCATTCGAGGTGTTGGAGCGTATCGGGCCTGTTGCTTATCGACTTGCACTTCCCCCGAGACTGGCTGGTGTCCACGATGTTTTCCATGTTTCCACACTGAGGAGGTACGTCTTCGACCCGTCGCACGTCATCGACTTTGCACCCCTCGAGATCAGCGAGGATTTGAGATATGAGGAGCGCCCAGTACGGATTCTTGATCGGGAGGTGAAAGAATTGCGCAATCGGACCATCCCCTATGTGAAGATCCTTTGGAGCAATCATGATGAGCGCGAGGCGACGTGGGAGCTCGAGTCAGAGATGATGGACGCCTACCCCTACCTGTTCGAGGCTCTGGATTGAGGTATGATTTTCGTTTCGAGGACGAAACTTTTGTTAGTGGGGGAGGATGTAGTGTCCCAGTTTTCCCCTGTGTTTTTCCCTGTTTGGGGTGTGGAACACCTGTTAGTGGTGTGTGGGGCCCCAACATGTCAAAGGGATGTGTTGTTTGGACTCAGAGAGGATTTGGGAGCAAGCCTGACCTTCGGCTGCCTTTGCCGAATTTTAGAAGTGGAATCAGGCTAAACGGAGGCCGTATTTGGATTCAGCGCGGAAAAACGCTTGAAAACGGCTATTTACTTATTTAATTTGGAGTCCGGATGCCCAAAAACGGACCCCCGGAAGTTTTCTGCGCAAAATGGTGCATGGGGGGACCTGTGGACCGGCCGGGACACGTGGCGGCCTCTGATTGGGCCGGCGCACGCCTCCCGGTCCACGGATTGGGCCGCCGGTGCACGGTGGACCGGCGGGCCACGTGGCGGCACGCGGTTGGGCCGGTGCAAGGCGCGCGGCGCACGGGAGGGTGCGCGGGCAGCGCGGTGCACGGTGGACCGGGGCGCGCCACGTGGCGGCCCCGGGTTGGCTGGCGCACGTGCGCGTGGCGCACGCAGCAGCGCGCGGGGCGGCCGTACGCGCACGCGGGCGGCAGTTGACTGACCGCTCCCCGTGTCGGACGCGGCACCGCCCCACGTGGCGCCACGCCATTGGCTGGCGCCGCACGCGGCCGCCGGGGGACGGGGGCACGTGGCGCTTCCCCGTTGGGCCGCACGGCTGCCGCCTGTTCGGCGGACACGTGTCGGGCCCTGGGCCGGGTCGGACGGGCGGTCGGACGCGGCTGGATCCCGTGCGGGCCGGGTTGGGCTGGGCCGCACTGTGCGCGCCCGAAATCCTTGGGCCGGGCCGCACTGTAGCCGCCCGAATGTGGGCCTGGGCACTGTTCACGCCCGAAAGTGGGACACAACGGTCATTTCCCAAAAGTTTTTTGGGCCTATATAAAGGCCTCCCCTCCCCTCTTTTCTGCCATTTTCCGAGAGATAGAGAGAGAACCAGAGAGAGGCCATTGAAGAGAAGTTGTTCCTCACTGATTTTTCTACCTCGTGGTGCGTTCCCAGATTTTCTGGAAGTTCGACAGCGGCGATCCGGATTTTACAGTGTGCCTCGGTTTTCCCCCATTTCGGCCCGTTATCGTCGCATTTCAGTCCGAGGAGTCCCCTGCGCAGTACAGGAGTCCGATTCCGACGATTTCTTCGCCAGTGTGTTCCTAAGAGGTAGGGCTTCGTTTTCCGTGTTGATGGTTTCTCTGGATTCCGATTTCTTGGCACGATTCCCGAGGTGATTTGACCCCCATTTTGCTGTTTGGATTTTTGGACAGCGGCAACTTCGACGAATTGTTTCTCAGCGTAGGAATATCGGATCGAGGCGATTCAAGAGTCGATTTTGGGTATTTTTCGCGAGGAACGCAACCGTGATTTTTCTGGGATTTTAGGAGCTCGGGACAGAGGTGAAATTCCTCGTTTTGCGTGCTGATTTTAAAAACAGCAAATGTGTGTTGGAAACTGTATATTTACACCGTGTACACTTATGTGATGTTGTAGGATATTGTTTCAGCTGACGGTGTGTTTAGAGGACAGCGGGTATTTTCTGGGTACATTGTGCACGCTTTTCGAGGTGGGTGGTTGCGTATCCCTCTTTGTTGATTTGCACACTAGGAATAAAAGAGTTCCCAATTATACATGTGATAGTTAACTTGTGGTGTATGAACCTATTGTATTTGACCCCTAAATTAATTTAGTAGCTTCTATGTGATAAATCTGGGACAAGGAAATTGGACAATTGCTATATCGTGAACCGCATGCAATTAGTAACCCAACAATATTTTTAAAATAGTTTAAAAGTATTCTCCACATGAAACTTAGTTCCTTTCTAAATGTTTTTAAAAGAGAACACTTGCATGCTCATTGGACAACTAGTTAAGCCACTATTTTATTGCAGCACTATATTATGGGATTTGACTTAGGAGAAAACATCTGTTATTGTTATTCTTCTCTATCGATGCATGATGCTCGAGTCTGATCGGGATTTTGGAGATAGTATTGCTTGGGACAGTTTGGACATGTCTTAGGGGATTGTGGGGCATAGTGGCAACCGCGGATGTTAGGCGGTTGACCAGATGTTTTTACTTTATCAGATTGGGGTCTATGGGTTCAGCGGTAGCCGCGGATTTTGGGCGGTTGACCGGGTGTTATTATCACACCAGATTGGGGATCGGGGTTGCATTAGTGGATGGAGTATTCCCACTTTGATCATGGTCATGATCCAGTCCTGCTATTGTGAGACATCGGTTACAGAGATGATTGATACAGAGATACTTTACTCGTGTGGGTCGCTCCCCTCGAGTGCCACTCCGGAGTAGGCTTTTAGACCGTGACGGGTGCCGGTCAGTTGGTGAGTTGTGAGTGATGACAGAGCAGGCAGTGCCAGTATTTTCTGGCCCACTGATTGGGTTTTCTTTGGGCAGTCAGCTTTATAGTTGCATCTATACAGTCATCTTTTGGCACTGCATTTAGAGGCATAGTAGTGGTAGTTTCTTTTCAGCAGTCTTTATTGCATACCACTGTTCTTTCCTTTTTGCCTCTTTATTCCTAGTGGGTGCGTCAGCATCAGAGGTTTTACCCACTAGGGGAGGCTACTGGTTTATCTAGTAGTTCTCACCCCCATTGTTGTTTCTTGTTCTTTCTTTCCCTTTGTTTTGCAGAGTCATCTGTGGGAGCTGCTGGGCCTTCAGCGGCAGATCGAGGTAAGAGGATTGCGGACTAGCTAGATCATCTACCCCGACTGTGAGAGTAGCTGGACTTTTATTGTACCCCTTTTGTATCTCAGACTACAGTAGTTTACTTTTGGGTCTGGCTGTGGCCAGCTGGTTGTATTATTTTGGTGAGCTGGGAGTTTATTGTACTTTATTTCAGCTTGTATCATATTTTCAGTCTGAGATTACTGTTAGTTCTATTAGTTCAGCTCTGTTTATGCTCTTCTATTGTATATTATCTATCTGAGCAGGTTACCAGCGCTTCGTGTACATGGAAAATTCTGTGTACACGGCGGATCTGTTGGCGGGCCCGGGTTCTGGTTACCCCGGGGCTTGACACGCGTCCACCTCTTCACCCTTCATGTGCTTAATGGCAAGTACATCCGACTCACTGTCCAACTCCACTGTTGAAAAGATTGCAACGGACGATGAATCAGATGATTCGGAAGGTGAAGATTTTGCTCTAGCCTACCACAGACTTTTGAGGGATTCAAAGAAACTGGCTAAGCAAAACAAGGGGTTGAAAGGGAGATTGCAGGATCTCGAAGAAGAAGTAAAAAGGGTAACCTCTCTCTCAACCGATCTTGAAGTGGAAAGGGATAATCTGATTAAAACAAATGTTTCCCTTCAAGAGTCCAATGAGCAACTCGAGAAGAATTATATGGATATGGTGAACAAAGCGAATTACTTCTTGAAGCTCAACGGCGAGGCTCGACAGGAAAAATTGGAAATGACGGAGACCATACGCCAACTGAAGGATGACTTAAAGAGATTTTCTTCTGGAAGGAGTAAGTTGGACAGACTTCTTGGTCTTGGTCAAACAAATAAGTTCGGCCTCGGATACACTCAAACTGGAGACATTCCAAGTTCGAGTGGGACAGTATTTGTGCCTCAGTCGGTATCTCCTCCTCCGACACCGGAATTCACGACAAGCAACGACAACAAGCCTACTTCATCCTTCTCGGGATCGTCAAGACCTAAGGTATGTTTTCGTTGTGGCATTTCAGGGCACATACGGAGAAATTGCAAGACGGGAGCCAAACGCACACCTCAAGCACCTCTTGCAATGACTACCAAAAAGGTGATTCCTCAGAAATCAACTGCAAATCATTTGAAGGAAAAGAGCCTTGGTAGTACACCGCTCAAGACGACATCATCAAGGAGCAGCAATTCTTCAAGCAAGACGCTCTCACCTAGGAGATCAACTTCACGATCATTACCGACGCACTCCAAAAAGGTTTGGGTGCGCAAAGGTGAAATTTTCCCTTGTCTTGTTACCAATGTTTCCTTGCATGCATATGATAGTTCGTCTTGGTATCTGGATAGCGGGTGTTCCCGTCATATGACCGGTGACAAAAACTGTTTTCAAACATTTGAGAAAAACTCCGGAGGACTTGTTGTTTTCGGAGATGGTCGGTCTTCCAAAATTGTTGGAAAGGGAACGGTAGCTATTCCAGATGGCCCGGTTCTAAATAATGTGTTATTTGTTCATGGCCTTAAGACTAACCTCATAAGCATAAGTCAACTTTGTGATAGTGGTTATTCAGTTAATTTTTCATCTGATAAATGTACTGTAACTGACAGAACCATGCTTTCTTTTTAAAAGGGGTTAGATCAGAAAACAATTGTTATGTAGTTCCTCATAAGATTTCTGAAAAATGTAACCTAGCATCTTTGAAAAATGAAACACTTTGGCATGAAAGGCTAGGTCACATAAACTTTAAGGAACTTGCTAGAATTTCGAACAAAGATGTGGTCAAGGGGGTTCCGAAACTTTCTTTTGAACAAAACCTTGTGTGTGGCGGTTGCCAAAAGGGAAAACAGTCTAGGACTGCACACAAGAACTTGAACCACATAGGTACAAAACGGCCTTTGGAACTTTTGCATATGGACTTAATGGGGCCAACTCGTCAACCATCTCTGGGAGGTAAATGGTATATTTTCTTATTGGTTGATGATTTTTCTAGATATACTTGGGTAGCATTTTTAAAAGAAAAAGCTGATACCTTTGATTCTTTTCTCGAAATCTGCAATCGTATTATGACTGAAAAGAATGATAGGATTACTCGAGTTAGGAGTGATAGAGGTGGGGAATTCATAAATTCCAAATTCATTGATTTTTGCACTTCTAATGGCATTAAACATGAATTCTCTGCACCTTACACACCTCAACAAAATGGTGTAGTCGAGCGCAAAAACAGGGTCGTACAGGAAATGGCACGTGTTATGCTTCACAGCCGGAACTTACCTTTTTATTTTTGGGCTGAAGCGGTGAACACTGCTGTTTATGTTATTAATCGCGTGTATTTGCGCCCGGGGACATTGAATACACCATATGAACTTTGGTTTTGTAGAAAACCTAACATCAAATATTTTCGTATCTTTGGGAGTCGGTGTTTTATTTTACGTGATCGTGAGAATCTTGGAAAATTTGACTCTCGAAGTGACGAAGGGATTTTCTTAGGTTATTCTACAAACAGCAGAGCATATCGAGTTTTTAACTTAGAATCTAAGACGATCGTAGAATCGATAAATGTTAAGGTAGATGAAGCTTTTCACTTTGAATCTGAAAAATCTACCCTCGATATCTCTCTTGATGATGATACACCTGCTAATGCATCTTCTTCTAACAATTCTTTCGATAATAATGATGCATCTAACGGTTCTTCAAGCTTATCTGATGTGCAGGAATCATCTCGTGTACCTCCGTCTACTCCTCTACCTCAAACGTTACGCATCTCCAAGGATCACCCTGAATCGAACATCATTGGAGATCCACAAGAAGGAGTTAGAACACGGAGACAATTGGTTTGCGGATTTGCATGCTATGTATCTCAAATCGAACCAAAGAATGTTGATGAAGCTCTCCAAGATGACTACTGGATTAAAGCAATGCAGGAAGAGCTCCATCAATTTGAGCGAAACAAAGTCTGGGAATTAACGAAGCCTCCGAAGCAACACAATGTGATAGGTACCAAATGGATCTTCAAGAACAAGAAAAATGAAGATGGTACTATCATCAGGAACAAAGCAAGGTTAGTTGCTCAAGGCTACTCTCAAGTAGAAGGTATAGACTTTGATGAAACTTTCGCCCCTGTAGCTAGACTCGAGTCCATTCGTATTATTTGCGATTGCTTGTCATTTTAAAATCAAATTATTTCAAATGGACGTTAAGAGCGCCTTTTTAAATGGTTTTTAAATGAGGAAGTTTATGTGGCTCAACCGAAAGGTTTTGTGGATCATAAACTACCTAACCATGTTTTTCGTCTGAAAAAGGCTCTTTACGGTCTGAAACAAGCACCGCGAGCATGGTACGAAAGGTTGACAAAGCACCTTTTGGAAAAGGGCTACACTCGAGGGGGAGCTGACAGGACTCTCTTTGTGAAGCATTATCAAAACAATTTCATAGTTGCTCAAATCTATGTCGATGACATTGTTTTTGGCGCAACAAGAGATAATGATGCTTCCAAATTCGCGGAGACCATGGAAAGCGAATTTGAGATGTCCATGATGGGCGAATTGACTTATTTTCTTGGATTACAAGTTAAACAAAACGATGAAGGTATTCACTTGTGTCAATCCAAGTATGCAATGGAGTTGGTCAAAAAGTTTGATCTAGAAAATTCTAAGGATTTTCCGACTCCAATGGGAACTAGCCATAAGGGACTTGGAAGTGAATCACATAGTGAGAATGTAGACGAGAAACTGTATCGCAGTATGATTGGAAGTCTACTATATCTCACGGCTAGTCGCCCGGATATATCCTTCAGTGTTGGGATTTGCGCGAGATATCAATCAGCACCGAAGGAGGTTCACCTGAAAGCGGTGAAACGGATCATCCGATATATCAAAGGTACAATCAATTTCGGAATTTGGTATCCTATGGGAACAAGTTTGGATATTGTTGGATACTCAGATGCCGATTGGGCTGGATCAGTGGATGATCGGAAAAGCACGAGTGGTGCATGCTTCTATCTTGGCCATTGCCTTGTTGCATGGCACAGTAAAAAGCAGAATTGCATAGCACTCTCGACTGCCGAAGCGGAGTACATTTCTGCAGGAAGTTGTTCAACCCAATTGATTTGGATGAAAAGCGTGTTGAGCGATTTCCGGATTTCAGCAACTTCGGTAACCATTTTATGTGACAACACTAGTGCTATTAACATTTCAAAAAACCCTGTGTTGCACTCTAGAACAAAACATATTGAACTTAGATATCATTTTCTTAGAGAGCTAGTTGAATCAAATATTCTTCAACTGTCATATATTTCAACTGAGGATCAATTAGCTGATATCTTAACAAAACCTTTGGATCAAAAACGTTTTATTCACTTGCGTAAAGCAATTGGCATGCTTTCCTTGAAATAATCTCTTTTTGAAACCTTTGCTTAGGTTAGGTTTTGTTTTTGTTTTTGTTTTGTTCTCTATCTATGTTTTTATACATAGGACATTAATTGAGCATAAATCATAATTGACTTTAATTGCATCCTTTTATGCATTTAGAAATTTATTATGCTTTTGATATCATAATATTTCAATGTTGCAATGATCATTTATGTTAATTAAGTCATCTTTTAAGTGATCAAAGTCAATTTCTCTCTCAATGATCTCTTGGTATAGTCATTATCTTATTTGATTGCTTAGTCGAGTATGAATGCGAGATCAATTTTTGGTTGAATACCTTATATATTAAATAATTGATAGCCAATTGAGGGGGAGTCAAAGAAATGTAAAATGCTCAAAAGATGTGGAAAGAGTTACATCCCAATGAGGAGTGTGAAAACTACCACCACATGGAGAAAATGAAAGAAGAAAAAGATACTCCATGAATGCAAAGCAAATTTTTGTTTTAAAAATATTGAAAATGCATATTGAAATACTTGACTCAGTCAAATTTCATGGTTGGTATAAGGTGGGATTTTTGATAAAAGATGCTCAAAGAGCCACTCCTTCAACAGATTGTCTAGATATATTATCTAACTTATCTGGGATTTCAAA